>CAAKHB010002728.1:20954-31614 GCA_901007665.1 Aeoliscus strigatus
GGTGATTCGCCACCAGATGAAAGGACATTACTGGATTGTGAACTGATTTACTTGTGTAGCTGGAGGGTGCATGGTGGACATGGATTTGTCTGTTCTGTGTAAAAGATGTCTTATGAAAATACAGTCCATAATATTATATGTTGATCCAAAGACGTACAGGATTTTTTTTCATTTTGAGAAAGAGAGGAAATAAAACAAAACAGCTGTTGGAATTATTCATCTATATTTTTCTATTTCCTGACTTTGACTCTTTCCAAGTGCTTCCCTTTTTATTATTTTGCCAGGTAAATAAAAAGGAACATCTGATATCCGACTTCTGTTCATGGGCATTTTTCTTACATCTGCTGTTTTTGCCAGAAGAAGAGCTGAGTGACAGAGCTGCCAATTCAAAACAGGACCAACTCCTACGTGATGCTTGTAGTTGGTCATGTCATTAAGGCCGGTGTAAACAACTGCAGGACTGTTGCACTGAAATCCTTCTTTTGTATAATCAAATAATATTCATTGCCACCTGTAGGCCGGATCAAGTCACTGACAGCCTCGCCTCAGGACATGAAATGAAATCCGTCCATGAAACCAGCTACTGCTGACTTAAAACATATGAGGACAAACTGAAAAAACAGCGACGCAACTCTTGAATCCTGTGGAGCACTCAGAGGACACTGGACAATTCATGAGGCTGCAAATTAAGTCCAGACTGACTGCAAGGATGACGTGCAGTGACTAGAAAGTCTCTGGTGTCATTGAACGGAGAAGAAGGCTGCAGGGCTCACAGGCAGACTTTACCTTCATGAATCTGTCTTTACCGTCTCTGACTGTTTGCTAAGTCAAATCCGTTGTAGGCGTAAGAGACAGACATGGAAATCAGCTCCACAGCTTCCCTCTCATAAACCTACTCTGTGCATTTGTCTTCTGGTTGGAAGTGTTCAAAGTCGACCAGTTTGCCAGTGGTGGATTTGTCAAGTTCATGGCCCAAAGTGAACACAGGCATGGGGGGCCACCCCAGAGCATCTTCCTGTGTATGACCTAGAACCAGATGAGGACAGACAGTACCACTAATCACTGGGTCCCAAACAAAGAGTAGCATTACATAAACTAATACTCACATTGGATTCCCAAGTGTCAGATCACAATGTGGTAAAATCGGTTGGGTTCCAGTTGGACATATTTGTAACCGTATGAAATGTTGTTTCAATCGTTATGTAAGTCGGGACAGCACAGTGGGGCAGTGGTTTACATTGTTGCCTCACAGCCAGACAGTCCCAGATTAGATTTCTGCTCTGGGGATCTTTCTGTGTGGAGTTTATAAGCTCTCCCTGTGTCTGTGTGGGTTCACTCCGGGTACTCCTGATTGCTCCCACCTCCAAAAAGCATGCCATTGGTTACTGTAAAGTGCCAGTAGGTGTGAATGTGAGTGTAAATGGTTGTTTGTCTTGACATGTTAGCCTTGTGATGAAGTGGCGACTCGTCCAGGTTGAACCCTGCTCCGGCAGGAACTGCGACCCTCAGTAGGAGCAGAAGACGATGATTTTCTAAGTAAGTCTAGAAGGCACAGCAGTGGGGAAAATGGAACTGTTACTATATGTTATATATTTGTGTTTTCTCTGGCTTTCAGCTTTTTTGCAACGGCATCAGATTCAATCCGTCTCTTCCTTTTTTCTGTTTGTATCTTTCATCTTTCGCGGTCATGATGGGATAGTCCATTGTTGTGTGTGGGAGGGTATTATGATACTACTTTACGCAAATACTGACAAAGACCTGACAAGACAAAGGCAAAAATAAGCTCAACCATGAGTTTATGGGGTGGGGGCTGATATTTGGGGGCCCAACACATTTGTCTTATGCCTCTATCAATCTGCCCGTGGCACCAGTGATCACCTGGTTGTTTTCAGTATGTGGGACAGCAGCTCAGGCTCCAGAGAAGACGAAACCACACGGTTTTCATTCTTTTCTCGCTCGTCAACAGCTGCATGACGACTCACCGACACTCTTCTCTCTGACTCACTCACACTCAGCCGGCGTCAGACACACATGATCTTCAGCTGTTTCTGCCTCAGTGCCATTCGATTCCAGCGTTGATAAAGTCCACAGGCGCTCTCTTGTGTCTTGATAAGTTATTACAGGTATTTTGTTTTACAAAGACGGTTTGTCCTGTCTCCTGCCAGCTGCCGGCTGAGGACGATGTGCCTCGTGTTGATTTAGTTGTGCTTGAGCACACTGTGTACATTACTCTTTTCCCACTTTGCTTATCTTTTCATTTGAATGTTTGAGAACTGCTGATACTGCAGATAGAGACTCATCGCCACGTCTCCAGGAAACACACTTCTGAAAGTGATTGTGAACATTACAACTGGAACGTGGAGCACAGTTTTAAGTTTTAAGGCATCCCAAATAATTCTGCTGAATTAATTACACATTAATTACATGCATGTCATCAAATGCAGTCATGACTGATGGAAAACCTTTCTCATTGATCAAAATATCCCTTTGTGTTCATTTTTATGTACTCTGCTTCAGTTTTTGTATTTGTCTTTCAGAACTTTTCAGAACTGAAATACTGAAGTATCTTATTCAGTCTGGAAACATAAAACAAAGGCAATTACCAACCTTTTGTTCATATCACTGTTTCAATCTATGACATAGATCAGGTATCAGATGCATTCTCTGACCCAAGGTGGGTGACGGGCATCAAATGCCTGGAAGAGTCAGATGGTGATGAGGGTGAAGCAGATGTTTCAGAGTCGCCAGGAGCTTCAGAGCTCCTCTAATTCTGTATGATGGGTTGACGGTGAGCTGCTGGAATGTCCACAGTGGTGTGAAGTGAGCGGCAGCTACGTGTCCCTGTGGTCTGTACGGAGTGTGTTCCTCTCCTCCATTGTATATCTGCCCTTAACACTGTTTCCTTTTTCCTGTCCTCCTCCAGTGTGACATCACTATCTTCTCCCTCTCTCTTCCTTCCTTCTCTCCACACTGTTTATGGAGCGCAGCCTCACCTTGTTTTACACTTCAGTGTCTTTATTATTCTACCTGTGTTCCTTTGTTTTCCATCTGTAGCACCGACCAAACCCAGACTTTTTTCCTTTCTTGGCCTCCACCTCAGTGGTCACATATGTCTCGTCCATCTCTAAAAATAATTCTTCCAGCCCTCTGACATACTGACCCGTGTAAGAGTTGCGGGTTACACAACGCAGTCATGTGGAGGGAGTGCCACGTCTCAGAGGCAGGTGAGGAATGGGGCACCTGAGTGTGCTTGTACATTTCATGAGTACAAGTACAAGGACATTGACTGGATATAACACAGCCAGCGCTTAAACTGGAGTAAGATCCAACCATATCCCCTCCTATAGTATACAAACATTAGCATTAGCATTTTAGGACATTTTCTCAAACTCATCGTAGAATGAAGACGGAAGAATGAAGACACACACATTACTTAGAAAGGACACACATTTATTTCTTTTGGAGAGGAGAAACATGCCAGAGTGGTGTCAAATTTATGGAAAAGGGTTTTTTTATGATCAAGTGCCTCAATAGTCATGGTACTGATCCCAATTTCACATTTTGGAGGGACGAGGAGGATGTGGAGGAAGGGAAAGAAAGACGAGGAGGAAAGAGGCGTTAAGTGCTACAAAGGAACCAGACAACACCCTGTTTACTGATGTGGCTCTACTCGTTCTGACGACCAGCAGCAAAAAATCAAGGTACTATCGGGCTTTTTGTTTCAAAAGGAGATGAAACAAACGAACGTGTTTTGTCTTTTTCTTAGAACTTGTCCACTAATCAAACAACCAGGCATCCGATACAAAGACTTCCTCAGGTAGTTTGACCACGTCAGGTGTTTTTAAATGAGGAGAGATGTGTTATGCAGCGTCCAGAGGAGTTCATGAGGTAGGCCCATACTACGTCAGGTGTGCTCTGTGGATCACGCTCAGCACGGCGGCCGGTCTGCTGCCTGTGGTGCTCCAAACATCTCCTGTGACGCATAGGTGATGTAGAGGAAGCCGTCAGGGTCTCTGAAGCGGGAATAAACCTCTCCCATGCTGGAGGACATGCAGGACATGCTCTTCTCTGCCACCAGCAGAAACAGGGCCTGGGTGGAGTCCAGGGCGATTTTATTTCTACATGGACAGAAAGAGTGAACACTGGTGAGGATGAGGAGAAGGAAGTCACTGATTCCTAAAAGGAAAAAGATGTACAGAGGAGAAAAGAGGTCATTACCTGAGCAGGCAGAGGAACTGACCCAGGGTCAGCTCGAAGGGAACCAGAAACTTTGTCTTATCCAGCAGAGGAAGCGTCTTCTCACGGAGGTAACGCTCCACAATCACCTGAACACAAGTCGGTCATCAGCTGGAGTTCTGATCACAGAGTTCTGATGTCTGACCGACAATGGACTGAAGGGACTCACCGGTAACTTGTTAGGGAACTTGGACCGAATGTTGCACACTTCATCTTTTCTTGTTTCTAAAAGAGATAGAACACACACACACACACACACACACACACACACTTAAACAGTTGTTTAAATCCAGAGGATCTTCATCTTTGAGATCAGTGAGTTATGTGACCTACTGAGGCATTTCCTCTGCTTGAAGGGCATCAGTTCCATGGATTTCTCAAAAGGAGCCATGTTTGTAGCTTGGGGCGGTTTGCAGGGACCGGAGGTGATGGAGGTGGTGCGGCTGGTGGTCCCGTCGGCGGTCTTGCCCGGGCTGACAGGAAAGTCCCCTCGGGTGGAAGTTTGCAAACCCCAAAGTGCTGCTGGGGATGCTGAAGCTTTATAGGGGACCGAGCAGGGAGGAGTCCACTGTGACACCAATAAACAAAAGGACATGTCTTGTCCTTGTGGGTACATATTTGTGTGTGTGTGTGTGTGTCTGTGTGTGTGTGTGTGCTCGCTGCCTCCTCCAACCAGGTTCACACATACTGGTTATCTCACAGAGCATTCTCACATCTTCTTGCGATATTGGTGCTGCTGTCACGTACACATTCACACAGTCACGGACAGAGTGGAATGGGGGCAGCCGTCCACTCCAACAGGAACATAAACAACACACGATGACGTCCAGCGTCATCGTCTGATCCCGTCTGGTCCCCAGTCAGTCAATACCTGCACATGTTGCTAACCCCTGACCTTTGACCTCACCGCCACCTTACAGCCCATGATGATGAGGCGTCACCGTTGACTTTGACCAATCAATCGAGACAGCGGCTCCTTGTCTCCACATTCGTACCTCCACACATATCTCGGCTCCTCAGCGGTCAAATTGCACGATGACATGAAAGGTTTTAACTTCAGTGATTCCAGACATTTCCAAACATCTGCTGACTCAAATGAGGACTTCTTCCTGCCCACAGCTCCAGCAGAGCAGCAGAGGGAGAAGAACGCCATCTGCTGGTGTCAGGGATGCCCTTCAGGGACACTGGACCTTCATGTTTTATTTCTTTTTATTCCCTCCTGTTCGTGTCTCATCTACTGAGTCATTTTCTCATCTGTGACTTCAATAGGAAGAGTCACTCTGATCCCAGTGGGAGTTTCCTCCGTCCTCTGTGACATCTTTGTAAAACGGACACATGCTCGTGGAAAACAAACAGTTATTATTAGTTTGTTTCTTTATTTATCGTTTATGACTAAATTATTTGTTTCAGACACAAACACACACACATGTATAAAACACACAATGGAGTATCCAGAACCATCCATAACAAATCAACACAGATGTTTTTAAATGTGTGTCAACAAAACGAGAACAGAAGAAATGTAACATTCAAATCATTGTCTGAAATGGAGTGGGAGGGGGCCTGTGCCTACATGTACATGTGATACTGTCTGATCTGTGCTGAATTGTTCTTCTTGTTCAGTCGGCTGTAGCGTTTCACTTCCTACATGGCAGACAACCATGTGCTCATCACATTAACAGGAGCCTCAGGTTTGCTGATGATCTACTGCAGATATTTTAAACCACGATCTACTGAACATCGACTGATCGATCTGGCAGATTTTCGTTCACAGTTGTGAACATTCCCTTTGCAGCAAAGGAGCCTGACTGGATCTGAACAGATTCTTAGGAGCCCCTCCAGGGGCCGCTTTGACCTGTGACATTTGTGGCCCCTGGGAGTCTTTGGCTCTGACGCTCCAGTCTGTTCAAACACACTTCTCTTCACTAATGTCCCATCAAACACGTCTTGTTTGAACTTCAGCTGATGGGACAGAGAGGATGAGGTGGACCTGCAGAAACACTATCTCCATGGGAACAGCCTCAGCTATGCTGTCTGGCCTCAGGCTCCTCTCTGCACAGACAGCTGAGTGGAGTGTTGTCCCGTCTGCGAAGGCTCGGAATGAATATTTTGGGTGAATGAACTGCACTGGTATTCACAGTTCAGCTGAGTGTGGCAGTGAACCTGATTCGTTCGTTCCTCACTGACAACGACAACGACAGACTGGACGCAGGAATGATCTCACCACATTTTGGAGTTTCCAGTTCCAGTGGTTGAACTGAATGATTCTTTTTTACTGACTCTAATGATTCAGTTAACGTTAAAGAACCGTCCTCATCGCTAGTTAAGACCCCCCCCCCCAGTTTGTGTCCGTTCGAAAAACTTCCCGGACCAATCTCGGAGCCTCTCTGCTGCTGCAGCTCCTCCTCCTCTTCCTCCTCCTCCTCCTCTTCCTCCTCCTGCTCCACATGAACGTTCCAGCTCCGTCTGTTGCATTGTCTCACCGGCGACCGGCTCCATGGCAACTCTGATGGACAGGGAGGCTGATTAGGGGCATAAATACAGGGACAGCCCAGGGAGCCTGGATTGAAAGCAGACATGGCTGGTTGATGTAGCTGTGTGTGCATTCATTTATTCACCCATTCATCCGTTCATCCTGAGGCTGCTTGGCGCCCAAATGCTCGGCTGTCTCTGATCTGCACCAATGCACATTCAGATTCAGATTCAGCCTCTTCCTGTGCGTGTGTCCTTCTGCTGCTGGACCACAGCGCGTTAACCGACCTCCGTTCCTCCGGCGCGACCCGGGTCCGCCTGCGGGCGAACCGACGACGATGGCCGGCCGCCGCGGCTGCGTCAACTCGCTGTGGTCGAGCACCGAGCGGGTCCGCATCGGTGAGCGCCTCAAAGCGACGCTGGCCGGGGTGATGGAGCTGGAGCTGCTCAGGTGCAAACATCTGGAGATGGTGGACAACGCTCTGGAGGACCGAACCACCAGCAGCACTGCAGCGGCGGGGGGCCGGAGCGGAGCCCCCGAGAGGAGCACCACCGCCGGAGAGGAGGAGGAGGAGGAGGAGGAGGCGGGCGACCCGGGCGCTGCGACATCCAGGCAACAGGTCAGTGATGGCGTGTGGGGAGTAGAGGAGTAGATGATTGAAGGAGGACGGTGGTGAGTCAGTCACTGGATGAACAGCCACATGGAGCAGATGTCAGTGAGGTCAGGGACCGGGAGCAGCTCCAGCTGCTGCTGCTGCTCCTCTGAGCTCAAGGACGAACCAGGTGTTGAACCCAGCAGACACTGCTGCAGGAACTGGAACTGTCAGCTCACCACATGGAACGGTGACAGTGTGAGCAGTTTGGTTCTTCACCTTCATCCATTCACCGGCGTTCTCTTGTCTATATTGTTTATATTTCTATGATGAGATCCTACATTGCATGTTCATTTAGACTGATCCTACATCGAATTATTGCATGTTTCCTACTCCTACTACTACATGAATCCTCCAGTGGACTCCTAGAGTGATTTCAGAGGGATCTATGCTCACACGTACATGTACAACAATAACCACCACCACCTTTTCTAAACCCTGAAACTGATCCATGGGGTCTTTTGTGTTGGGAATGTGTGGAATGTGGGTTGACACATAATAGGAGGAGGACAGGGTTGGAACAACCTGCAAGCTGAAGCTGTGTTTGGTGCTGCTGTTCAGTATTTGTCACCATGAACTAAATCTGTGGCTGTGAAGTCACCCAGAGGCTCCGACAGTCCGATCAGTCCGGCTGGTTCACTTCAGAGAGGCAGTGCGGTGCAAACAGAGTGTGTGTTGTTTGGACTAATCAGTGTGTCATGGATTATCTCTGCATAGCCTCCAGATCTGACGGGACAGGTTGGTGTTCAAATTAAAATGGCCGTCAGTTCCCTCAAACGGTGATTGTGTGTTCATGATACTAATGAGAAGTATTAGTCAGCAGCCTGCAGCAACATGAATGCGTGTTGGGTCCAGCGTGGTCACGGAGAAGGTCACCTCTGCAGAGCGAGGCTCTCATCTAAACTCCAGCAGCTGACATGTGCTTCTGAATTGTATGCAAGTGAACAAATCCTGTAGAAGAATACTGTCAATGCACCATGACGTGTAGTTAGATTACCTGTGGACATTTGCGTATTTTGTTTTATTTAGAACTAGTTCACTGAAGAAGTAACGCAGAAAATAAAACACAAAGGTCCAACACTCTTTAACAAGCAATGTATTGAAATGTTTGTTGTATATTTTGTGTCGTCACACATCCCAAATGCTTCTGTTCATATGAATTAATTCCAGATAAAGGTGCGCACCCCACGTTCACTTGCTGACAGAGCTGAGCAGCGAACACGGTTTCTGTCCATTTGTTGCTCTCACTGAGTCATACCTCCAGGATATCACATACTGAAGCTTTAATCATATTAGCTCTGCAGCTACATGCGAGGATGGAAATAACTTGCTGTAATAAATTCAGTGCAAGGACAGAATTTCGAGTCCCATTTTGTGAGCGAGGGCATTTCAGTGAGGGAGCGCGCTGCCTTCCACGTCGCCCACTCACCAACATCTCCTCTGTTGTTCCCCCTGTGGTGCTGCGATATCCTGCGGAGAGGGCAGGCGGCATCGCTCATTCGCACCTCAGAAGGTTGCCGCCAGCGGGCTGATGCCATGCCCTCTGCCCCCACTGCCACCCACAAACACACACTGCAGCATTTGCGTACATGCAGGCAGATTGGCTGCAAGTTTGAGCAGTGTGAGAAGAAGATTTTTGGAAATGTTTTTGTCTGTCAGACCATTATGGTCAGAAGTCTTTGATTAAACATGCAGACACACCCACAGTTGCCCTCTGCATTTGAGCCACCCAGTGCAGTGGGGAGCACATGGGGGTTTCGGTGCCTTAGTCAAGGGCACCTCAGCATCTGCCGTTCCCACAAACACTTTATCCACTTAGCGTGGCTGTCATCAAACGCAGGTCATTTTCAAAAATACAAGTAAGCCAGGATTAGATGACTTATAATCTGCTCTACTTTAACATCAGCTGTATTGTTCAGAGTGTTTTTGTCTCATTTTGGTATTTGGTATAACTACATCCTGTCCGGTCAGGATTAACAGGCTGAACAGAGTCCTCTGATGGAAGAACGACATTTGAATGAATCGTCAGCTCGACCATGTGTCACTGAACATAACGCACGCTCAAATGAGTTGCTGACTGAAAAAACATTTCATCACGTTTGTTTGTTGTTGTTACGTTTTTGTGGTATATGGCATCTGATTATTAATAGCTCCGACTTCATGTGCCAATCTTTGTTTGAGCCACGCTCCCTGTTGTTAAAATGGCTGTCAGTTCACTTCTTGTAAGAAGAGAGGGAAATATGACAGAACTTCCCTTATACAGGAGTTATAGACATTTTATATGTAGAGAGAGGAAGAGATGGAGTGTGTGTGTGTGTGTGTCTCCTCCATCTGCAATGCTGCGTACCCTTTTACTGATGGCAGCCTGTAAATTTAGGTTTAGTATTGGACAGCATCATCTTACACAGAGAGCCATTAGCTGGACCTGTGGAGTGAGACAGCCTCAGGATTCCACTGACAAACGTCTGTGACATTGAGAATACTGGGAGTGAAGCCACCTGAAGGTTTTGTGTTTTTCCAGAAGCTCTGGCACACATCACTCTGTGGTGAGGACGAAGATGCACAGCGTGGGCCATGTCTACATTTCAATACTGCATTAAGAATGCATGAACGATAAATGTAGAACGAGCACAAGCGTCCCACATCCTTCTCTGTTGAGACAGACAGGAGCATCTGATTAGTTTGTGCGATGACGTCATGCTCTTGTTCAGAGGAGGGGGGGTTTGTTGTGCACCATTAGAGCTCCAACTCCCCCGTACGTTTGATGTTCCACAGGGGGCCGTGGTCGGCCATCACACGGAGGAATATCACGTTGCACAGCTCAGGCCGCCGCCCTCTGAGCCCCCGATGATTTGATCATGACTGGTCTCGTTACGTTCTGTAACGTGTGTTGCTTTCAGCCGATCTGGAGAAGCAGGAGAATGTTTAAAAAAAACATGAAGATCTTAATGCAGAGATTGACAAGAGACAAAAGTTGTAATTGAAGAATGGAGGACAAACTATTTGGTTTTAAAAGTGCACGAAGTTAAACGTGTAGTTTTACAGGAATAGGACGTCAATGCAATGAGCACTGGACCCTGTGTGTGTGTGTGTGTGTGTGTGTGTGTGTGTGTGTGTGTGTGTGTGTGTGTGTGTGTGTGTGTGTGTGTGTGTGTGTGTGTGTGTGTGTGTGTGTGTGTGTGTGTGTGTGTGTGTGTGTGTGTGTGTGTGTGTGTGTGTGTGTGTGTTCAGATTCAGGATGAGTTAGATATTTTTCCTGTTGTGGGTCTGTGTGGGAGGAGAAGTGAGAGAGTTAGAGA
>CAAKHB010002732.1:10443-41252 GCA_901007665.1 Aeoliscus strigatus
CCCCCCCCCCCCCCCCAACAGCGTTTGGTTTTGAAATGATCAGCTGCCTTTAATTCACATGTTTACCTGAGTTGTGTATGTGGTTTAGAGCCATTCTGTGTACAATGTATAAATTAATATATTATATTTATATGAAATAAAACTGTCAGCAGTGGCCCTTTTCTAACCAACCCACAGCTAATTCAGTTGTTTCATTGTTTTCACGTCTGTCCTTTTTATTCACGTGAAATGTCTGTGACTTTTAAACGGTTGTCTGTGTTAGCGACCACATGACGGTGCTACCATATGTTGTGATATGTTTCTCATGCCATTCTACAAACCAGGGACCAATCGGATTTCAAACGTACTGCTATTGGAACAAACTGTTGCCATGGCACCCCCGCCCCCTCTCAGAAACTTTAGACATTATATTTTTGCATTGTTTTGTTCTATTTATTTGTCACTGTTTTTGTAATAAAATGAACATCATACAAGTTCTTGTCTTAGTACATCCGTTTCGTCACACAGCTGTGCAGCCTTTCAGGGTGTTCATTGCCCCCACGTGCAGACACGTTGTCATAAATAAGAAATGTTTTGCTGTCTGACTCCTCTGACCATCATGGTGCTCAAATGACACAGGAGACTTGAGCTGTGAAAACACCACACCAAAGGTGTAAAGTCACAACTGAACCCAGCTCGAGGTTTTTGTTTGAAAGTCTCAAATGTTTTAATAGTCGTCTCAGCAGCTGACCAGTGGGAGTAAGTGGATTTATCTGCTTGACACTGTTTTATGATAAATATCCCTAATAGTTCTAAAAACACCAAGATAATACAATCCAATAAAAAAAATATAGGATTTACTTACTAATATTTGGCTTTTTATTGAGAAAATGTTGACAATAGAGAGACTTTAGAGCTTTAAATAAGAACTGATTTTCTGTTCCACAATGACGTGCGTCTCTTGATACCACAATGAGGACACTGTCCCTGTACGTCTCTCACTTCTCACACACAGACCTCGGGTTTGTCCTTTTCATTAGACTGGAGCTCTGAGACTTCATTCAGTTTAAAGTGTTGAGGTTTTTTTATTTCTATGAGTGAAAGCTCCGTTGCCTCTGATGTATCTGCTTTATGTCAATTGGCAGCGTGAGCTTACTGTATTTTATGGACTGGAAGAAGAGGGTCAGCGGAACGCTGTCTGAACGGCCGAGACAAATACTTTTCATTTTCAGCACCTGACCGGTGGGATAAAACGTTCTGTTTTATTCTTTCCAGAACAAAACTTTGCAATGTTGGTTTGATCTTTTTGTGCCATAAAACCACTAATGTCACATCAGCTTGTCGTAGCAGGTCGGTGTACAATGCTGACACCACCAGATATGCACATTTCACGCCACATCCTCACTGAGGTTACTTGTTTCCGTAACACACTCCAAATGGGTAACTGAAGAGAAGAATGTTTCCTGGTGATCAAATGATCTGACAGGACGATCATCTACTGCAACTACATACATGGAAGGTGTTGTTAAGTGTTGGTATCTTGTACTTTATTTGAACTTTACTTTAATGAACAGATATTTTTTGAAAATAGGACATTAGAACATAAATAGCAAATATGTAGTCTCGGTTATACCATCTTTTCACTTCTTTACAGAAGTCTCACTAAAAGAAGAATTTGAAACGCTTTTGATGACGTCACCGAAAACAAATGGCGAGTTTATGCGCATATTTGAGCGCGAGCGTTCCCTCGGCACTGGTCCGTTCTGCTGTCTGATGCCACACAGAACCAGGGAAGGCTGTGTGTGTTGAACTCAGCGATTCGACTGCTAACTGGACCTGATACTCCATCGATTGAAGCTTCGACAATTAAAAAAAAAAAAAAAAAAAAATCCTTACTGGAGGCTTCAATGACACCGTGCTCGAGTAGGACATCTAGTGGTCAGTGAAATGAAGTGCAATCGAGTTTTTATTGGTTCATAGTTTGTCTTTGGGATTAGATTCGCCTTTCACATTCAAGTTGGACACCACTGGTTCAAGCTGACGCAATAAAATATAAATAAAAATGAACATGGTGAAGACAATATTTCTTATCTGGCGCGTCTTACTAGGCCATAGCTCCACTAAGCACCATGAATATTATATCCTAGAACAAGTCTAAATACCCCACTTGTTCACTTGGCTACATCTCATTTCAAATGTTTCAGTGATGCGCTAAATAACAGGCAAACTTTGCCGGGAACTGTACCAATGTGGCATTCTTGTAAATCTGTGGTCTTAAACACATTTGACATTTGAATTTTACAGCACTTAAACGTTACTCATGATAGCAAATGAAAATGTATAGAACTGACTGAACAGACTGAATTCGATGGCTCAGCTTTCCTGTTATTCCCATAACAGGTGATTCATAAATACAAACTTTGAATGACGTAGTCCGTTTTAGCCTTTCCTCGATTGCAAAGGAAAGGGTTAAATAATAAAAAAAGAACTACACATATTGTATGTGCAATGATTTTTTTTATTCAGAAAGGGTTGTTTTGGAGTTCAACCTGTTTCACTTTCCCCAACATGGAAAAAATACACAGGCTTGTTGCTGGAGCACAGATATTTTTAGCCATCTTGAACAGGTGAGACACGACGCAGCACTTCCTGTCGGTACGGTTTGACACTGGAACAGCCGTTAACAGACATGATACGTTTCAGAAGGGAGGTGTATAGAATCAGTCACGCTTTGGGATCTCAACCCGGTGTTGAAAAACAGCATTCCTTCGATGTCACAACCGTCAGTGAGTTTTCCATCATTTTGTTTACTTTTATTGTCAATAAATCAGCCGTTATACATGTTCTCTCCCTTTTTGTCATGGTCTTGGGGCCAGGATGTGACAACGAGACATTCAGTTATCTTGCAGATTAAAGAGGTTCTCGAAGAAAAAAATGATCATGTACTTTTATTTATGATTATTCTGTTCATCGTGACAGTTATGTGCGGAAGAAATAATATTCATTACAAGCCGTGCCGTGAAAGTCAAATTACTACTAATTTGTGCTCCACAGGTTTGCAGATATGTGGACAGAGAAAAGCTCAGCATCTTCTATTTATCTATTGTGTGTTAATAAAACCCCACTCCTTGTTCAAATGCACCCTAAAAGCTCTATTTTTTTTTAATCATTTTTTGCAGCGGTGCGAGGAGAGCAGTTTCCAAGACGTGCAGATCACCTCAGACACTTCTAGGTTTGCATCGTGTGCACACTTTCAAGGTTTCAGTGTGCACATTCATGAATAGAAGTACAGGTCAGTGCTTGACACCTCAGTGACTCTCCTCCTCCTCATCCTCCTTCTAATGAAGAGCTGTATTCACAGTGGAGACTTTTAATGATCTGATCTTCTCATGAAAATGTGTGACAGTGAGGCGCTGATGTTTCCTACGCTCACTGGCTGCCTCCCCTGGCCTCCCCTCACTGCACCATTGTCAGGTGTGAGAGAATCCAAACCCCCTCCTGTAGAGTGAATACGTTTCTTAACGTCAGCCTCCCCACTGTGGTGCTGCACAAACATTGACACGCTGCCTCACCTGCTGCACCACCTGCACACATCCAACACGTCATACGTGACCGGCAATCAAAGCACTGGAACATTCAAGAACATCTCCACTTGTTGGTTACTACTCATTAGACCACCACAACAACTACAAACACATTCACTTCAGCAGACACCGAAAACATGTTCTATGACAGATAGATATATTTCATTTACATTTTTTTGGAGAAAAATGGGCAATTTTGTTCTTCGGAAGATGTTTTTTTTTTAGTACGATTGTTGAAGTGTTTCTGACTTGTCATTCACACGCACCTGTGCATGGTTAGGGAATGTTTTCGTCTGCAGCTTGGAGTAGATCAGCTGCCCGTTCACAGACACCTCGAAGCTGTCTGTGAACGTGAGCAAAAATTGGAATAAATAACACAACACATGTTGGTATTTACACAGTCTTTGCACCAAATTGACATGTTTACATTCAGGGTTTGTCTTTCAGGTTATCAACATGCAGAACATTTACGAATGAAATAAAGGCTCCAGATCACAAACAACAAATGAAAACAAACCGTAACTGTCTGCAGGTCTCGACACCTCTACGCGTGCATGTTTGAACAAGTGCTGTTGCATCTTCAGAGCTTCAGTGACAAATATCTCGTTGTGTTTCTTTCTATTCATCCCAGGTCATGACTGCAAATGAATCTTAACTCTCAGGCTCCAGGTGTGTAAGAGAGTTTTTATTCCTCTTTCTATTTCTCTTTCTTTCTTTCTTTCTTTCTTTCTTACATTGTTATTTACCCAGGAAGTCCCTTTAGACTGAAATCTTTTTTCGAGACAGACCAGGCTAAGATCGGTGGCCGGTGACAAGTTTAAAAGACATCGATAATACATGAGAAACATTGGACAGCAGATCCCCAAAACCAAGAGTCAATTCTGCGACCACAATGGCTGCTGGGGATTTTTAATACTAACATAGGCAATCAGGTCTTTGACAAACAGCTCCTAAATACACAGTTTGAGACTGACATTAAAGTCAAAGTCAACTTAATTGTCAAATGTAGTGTTTATGCGTGATATGCAGCACAGATGAAATAACAGTCCTCTCAAAACACAATAGAAAACAGCAGTAAACAGCAGCTTTATTCAGTGAATGTTCCTCAATTTATGAGCGGAGAAAGTAAGTTACCTGGCCTTCCTTGGAATCCATGTACCTGGACCCCAGGAACCTGCTGCAGAGCACAAGCCAGGCTCCGGAAGTGCTGGGCATAGTTTCATCCTGCGCTGTAAGACAGGACAGCGCATTCAGACACATTCCAGAGATTTCCTCAACATGGAGTTTGTTTTCAGTTGATTTGATTGAAAAGATTCCACTTACCAGTATTCGATGCGGACTGAAGCCATGGTTCTACAGCTGACTGTCCTCACAGGAGACGGTGAATAGACGCTCGCTGTAAACCTGCAGATAATGTGTCTGAATCTATCAGGCAAACCACACCTAGTGGGAGTAGAAACCAGTCAACCCACCTCACTCCAGTACTTGTTTTTATAGCGCCAGTATTGTTTTCAGTCTTCGTCAGTTGTTCGGTATTTAAGGGCCTGAAGAGCTGAAGAACACCCAGATGAGCCTTGGGGAACTCCCCCAAGGCTCCTCAATGTGATTGTTTTCCACTTAGGATTGTAGTTGTTACGGGTCCCAGATGTGGGACCGCGGGACAAATATAGTTGTCTGTAAAACAGACAATGTGGACAAGTGAGGAAGACACGGAGTGCCGCATGTGCTGTCCAAATTAGAGTTTTTTCTTTATTTCAGTCATATTCAAACATCTATTACTTTCGTAAGTTCTTCACACTTTCCTTATTAAACTCAAACACAATTAAAACATGTGCAACACATCCCTTATTTTTACTGTTACAGGTGAGAGCGAGTAGTGGTTCGAAGCAATGCACAGCGCACTAGGCGGACCACATGCCGAAGGCAGCGCCACGTCAGCCAAAGACCTCAAAACCCGAAAGCAGACACTAACGAAAGCACAGACAACCCAAAACTGCTAAACTCTGTCACGTACTGACCTGAAACCACCTGGACTGCAACGGTTCTGGGCCCGAAGGTTCCACTTATTTTTCATCCACAATGTCAGTGAAAATAAAATGCATGTTTTACATACAATTTCGGGGAATTATTCTCTACCCGCACAAAAAAAAAACTTAACATTCAAAATGATTGACATTAATGTGGTGACACATTTTTGTGTTCACGACATAGTTACCAATGGAGTCCCTGTCCCTTAACTGGAATTTGAACCAATTTAGAGCTGTGCCAGAAAGTTACACCCACTTCTTTCACAGTTAAAAACTAAGACTAATGTCTTTAAACACTTTGACATGTGCAGTTTCAGTGATGGGCTTGAAAACTGTCCTGGAAAACCTTGACAGACCCGTTGATATTGTTCATATTGTGACACTGCCAACTTACAAACATGTTGTCAGAAAATGTAGACTGCAGGTAGAACACTCCAGATGTTTGTGGTTAACTGGATGAAATATATTGAGGTTCATGTGCACACAACACAGTAGAAAATAACTTGGAGCATCCCAGAGCCACGATGGAGTCAACAGGAAAGGCTTCAGGTCTACATTTGAACGGAATAAAGAACAACATTCATCAGTTCGACATGAATCACAATTTAAAAAAAACAAACAACTTCACTGCTTTCAAAGTTTTATTTGTTTAAAATGATATCCAGTACAAAATGTATGCAGTAATACCCTCAGTTTGTCACTTCCCCTGAATAAAATATTTTTATTTCAGCTCATGCCAGATAACAGTATCTATAAGATACACATGATTTTAATTTGTTCATACAAGAGTTGATGACAAAGATACAGCAATGGTACCTCTGTAACAATAAAAACTACCAGCAATATTTTGATGGAAACACTTTCAATACAACAAAATGACATACATTGTTCTGTAAAAGTTGCATTGCAATCTGCCCATATTTTACACGATTTTCAAATTCATGTATCTTTTCATTATGTAAGATAAAAAGTTGTGATACGAGTCTTTACACGTTTATAAAAATGTGGCGGCAAACTGCATTGTAGTAGTGAATCTCAGCGAGCTGTCGGCTTTGAAGATGCCGTAACAGATAGACAATGCACTTATTTCTTTTCATTTTTTTAGTTAAACGAGGCAACTTCTCAAACTTTAATAAATAATAAACCCCCCTCTGCAATATTATTGTACCTTTCCATGTATCTATTTCATATATATATACTGTCATAAAATTGTAAATAAGATGTTTACAACTCATGTATGAGAAAACAAATGCTTTGAATTGAGTTGTTTTCGACACAGTATTTTGGCAAAACCAACAAAAACAATACACCACCTACATGCACCGGTTTCTATGGAAACAGACAGGATTCCTCCATCTGATCATTTGACCACATCAATCAGTAGAGCGAAGCCTCATGATCGTTCAGACTCCTCCTTTAAAGCATCAGTCTCATTGATTGGCGGGACTCCTTGACACCTCCTCCCGGGTTGGGGGGGTCTTCTTGTGGGAACGTCACCTTATCTGGCGTGTAGTCGTTCCTCTTCAGATCTGAGCAGCAAGTGAACAATCAACAAATTACAACAGATAGCCGCGGACAACTGGAGGGCAAAGAGTTTGATCGGCACAGCCTTCGTGTCATCAGGGGACTGTAAATACTACATCAGCCGTGTGTAAACAGCTCTCAGGGCGTTGGGAGGAAATCTCACCAGGAAGTTTAAGTTTCCGGCAGCAGGAGTTGCAGTGGTGTTTTGCGCGGAAGTTCCTGATGGCGTCGTCTCCCAGGTTGGCGGGTCCAAAGATCATATCATAAGAGCTGAAGGAAGAAGTGGATCCGTCTCCAACACCATGTAACCATCCACATCTTCATACACCCTTAGCACCTTGTCATAGACCCTTGTCTTATGTGTCAAGAGCATGTTATTGTATCGTCAACTATTATACTGGACAATTCCATCATTGTCAAAGATGTCAAACTTCCTTCCTTCCTTCCTTTCCTGGAGCAGTGACAAACACTCAACTGATCATTGTTGTTGCTGGGCCATGTGTGCACTTACCCTTTCTCACCGCTCTTTATGACTGAAGGATCTGTCAGAATCTCTCCAACCCCTGCAGAGAGACACATGTTGGACACATCTTAGAGGTTCACAGCTCTGCCATCGCGCAGGCAGTCGATTCAAGTAGCATTAACAGAACTGGAGACGTAAACCTCTTGGGTCACTTGCGCCTCACGACCACAAGTCTCCTCATTTATCCTGTCACCGACTGCGAAGGGAACATTGTCTGAGTGTGTGTGGCGTGTTTTTACCCTGCAGGTCGAGCACCAGCAGCTCTCCGCGGGTGTACTCGAATGTCCAGTGGCTAAAGGCCAGCATGGTTTCCTCCAGCAGGTTGGTGGGACGGATCTCGTCTCCGTTGTTGTTGTTGAACTTTCTGAACTCGCCCGTGATGCACTCCTCTATAGCAAACCACTGTCCAGCAGAGTGACAGTAGAGCAGGAACACCTCTAGAAACCTGAACACACAGTGAGAGTTCACACTAATACACTCAAACCTGTTACAGCAGGATCAATAATGAGATGGCGTTGGACCAACATATGAAGAAATGGACCTCACTGCATGTCTGATGTCTTTGTTGTCAAATTTAATTTGACCCTGACAGAAGATTTCGTTCTTTTGTGTTAATATTGTTTCACTATTTGTAAAGATTTTGCAAATATATATTGTAAAATCTGTTACAGCAAGTTAAGTTAAACTACTGATTCAACTATTCTGATGACCGAGATGAATATTTTTTTTTTGGTATGATGATTGAAGAGGTTTATGCTAAGCAAGGGCTAGAGTTTGTTAGCTCAAGATGTGGAAGAGGCCTCCATCATCTCACTCAAGTCTGAACAAGAACATCGTCAGGACTCACTGATCACTCATCCTAATCCTCACCGATTATAAAATGAACGCTGCTTTTGTCAAATGAACCTGTGGAAACATGTTTGCCATGGTGCCTTGCATCATCTGTATCTGAATGTGAGACGAAAAGATGAAAATAATGAAAAAATGAAAATATTTGCTGCAAGGCAGTGGTAAAACTAGAAAAAAAAACTCCTTCGAACTGCGCTAAACAACTCAACTCTCAGGGGACTGACTAGTTACATAACACAACGGAGGACAGTGGCGCGGGTTCACCTTGGAGAGTAAGGAATCGTCTTTGGCCGCATCTGGTTGAAAGCAAATGTCAGCTTCTGAGCAGCTCGTTGTTGTTGTATTTCCTGGACGGGCAAAGAGAAACGCGGTGACCAACAGTGAAAGTTGAGGTGTGAGCTGTGCGTTGAAGGTGCTATCTGCGGCGCTCTCTACCCTGAGACAGAGGTGCAGCACTGTTTCCTCCTTGTAGATGCTCTGCCACGTTTGGACAACCTCTGGGAGGAAGGACTTGACAATGTACAGGTGACCTGGTTTCAGGATGTCGTACTCGGACCAAGTGCAGAGCACCTTGAGGGCCCGTCTCAGGCCTCCTCCCATCTCCTCCTTGCCCAGAAACTCAATCTTGGCGCAGAGGCCCCGTTGGGCCCAGGAGGACATGCTGTTGTTGATGGTGTTGGGCGAGCTCTCCTCCAGGCGGTACACCGTCACCGGCTCCCCTGAAGGAACACAGCAGCGTGTGACGCTCTCCCACAAACCACACGACAGCCGCGCTGGTATTTCAACAAGATGAGTCAGGAAACCACAGATGAGACTGACTTCCATCATGTGTTGCCGATAATCTGCCACCGCTCAGAAGATCTTCAGCTGCCCTCTCCCCTCACTGGAATGAGCTACTAACTCCCACTGCCCATTGCTTTGAAAAGCAATCATGCAAGGAAAAATACTGGGAGACTTCCTGTTTCTGGGAAACACTTTGAGCTGTGTTGGCTGCAAACACTGCCATGATTAAATGGTGGGAAAAGTTCAGGAGTGAAATAAATAACTGCTGACGTTCAATTTCACTGATGCATACGTGGCTGAATGTACCTGCCTGACATTTGAATTGTAAAGTCATGCCGTTTCCACCCTGCAACTAGTTCTTTGTCAGCCTGGGTGTGACTGCAGCTGCTGTCGGTGTGGGAGGTGACAAACACTCATCTCTTATCCAGCTTCAGTCCTTCCTCATTCTTTAACTGCCTGCTGTCTGTTTCTCTGACGAATCTGCTGTTTTCACCTCGCCTGACCTCTGAAGTCGTACCTCTAGGGGGCACCGGTGTGAAGGGGATACTCTGCGACAGCCTCATCAGGTTGTTGCGCTCAACCGCTGCAGGAGAAACATTAGGTCAGTGAGCAGAGGAGAGAACGGTCTAAGAGTGACATAACTCTTCTGATGATACTTAGAACGCTGGTCTCACCTGAGTACTGGTAACTTTCCATGGGTTTGAAAGGTGAACCAATAGCTATGGAGACAAATCATAAAGTTCCATTCTAAGGAAAAGTACCTCAGAAATACAATGTAAAATTCTCCATTAATCATCTGTTGTAGTTCACTGAATTAAATCATCTATGAAATGTCAAGTGCTGTGACGTGTTTGATCCAAAGATGTTGATGATCAGAGAACATTACTTGAATTCTCCAATTGAGTCGATTGTATCTGTTGATTGTTCCAGCTCTAATTTAATGAGTGCAGTAATGAATACCACAGAAATATTTGGCCAGTGGCGGTTACTCACAATCCTTTCTGGCTCCGAGGCTGGTGTGGCGAGGTGTGTAGAGAGAAACTGATGAAAAACATAAAACTCATTTAGTTACAGGACCAGACCTACATCACTCACTCAAGCAAATAAACCCACACGTGGAATAAAGTTCTGAGGCATTTTTGAAGCACCACGAGTTCAGTCAGTTGTCCATCGAATAAATGATGAAAAAGATTCCCCTTTAGCCCTTGATTAACCCGCATACACCATGTAGCAGCATGACAAACATGGCAACTCACTTGAAAAGGGACACGGCGTGGACGGAGAATGAGATTAAAAAGAAATGTAATTCATTTATGATTTTGTGTTTATTAGGAATACAACAATCTTCTGTACCATACTGAATTGCGTCTTCTTTTTAAGTGGGCTTGTAAGTTCTTTGTATTGTGTTGAATCATTTTGAATTGCATCGGATCACGTTGTGTAAATTAAAATAGTCAAATCATTAATGAATTGCTTTGTGAACAGGGTGAATTCATCACATTGTGAACAGAGGTGAACTGTATTGCATCGTATCGGCAGGGGCCATCACTGTACACTGCAGTGTATCGAATCGGTCTCAGATTAACATCCCTAGTACATAGGTTCTATTTCACCCCCCCCTAGACTCATTTGGATGCGCTGACTACCTGATAATCTCTGTTGGAATTGTGGAACAAAGGCAGGGAACTCTCCTACATGTGCTATGGGAATGTAATCTGATATTTTTGATGAAAGCAAAAGAGCACCTGGGGAAGGTTCTGGAAATAGAGATTCCACTCTCGCCAAGATTACAATTAATCTTATCTTCTTATTGTCAGATGCTGAGATGATACAAACAGGTAAAACGCAGGTCACAGGTCATAGGAACAACGCTGTTCCAGTAATGTTGCAGAACCAGACGTTCAAGACACAACAAGCTCCCACTGAGCTGGTCAGATGGTGGAGAATGGGGAACTACAGATCTTACCAGTGAGTTTGTCTTCCCCAGGGGGTTGTCTACAGGCACACAAGACAGACAGAGGACAAAAAGACATCATTGACCACGCACAGACAAAATGGATATGATAAGAAGTTTACATTGATGTGGTAAATGTGCATTTGTGTAAAATCGCTGCAGATTCTGTAAGCAAGTGACATACCGGATAGATAGGAGGAGAAAAAATCCACTGGATAATATACTTACAAGCTGCTTGCTTGGGCTGATTTGAACTGAACTCTTTCCTGATTGAAAAATATGAAGGATGTTGAACAAACATGGTCATTTTTCAGTCAAAAGAGATTAAACTCACAAACTTTTTTTTTCTCCTTATGTAGAAATACACACGACGTCCTTACCAGTACTGCTGCCCTGGGATCCTCGTGGATGAGGATGTCTTCAGCTGACACTCGACTCCGCTCCTTTTTAGTCAGAGCTACGTAAACACAATCAGGCTTCATGTTACAGGAACACTGGACATTTAAGTGTGTCTTAATTGGTGGGTTATTTAAACCTACTTGAGTCAGGATGAAGAAAAGCTGGATTCCGATCAAACTCTGTGAAACCAGCGTAGGAGTTGACTGCTCTGATGTGACCGTGACCTTCAGGGTGACCCTTTGACCATACGTAATGGAAACAGTGTAAGAATCACAGAAAAGTGCTAGTTGTGAATTTCTCTCCGGAGATAAAATAAACTAACTAGTTTCAAAATGAACACTGGATGAAGCAGTTAGCAGCTGGTCCAATTATTACCTGAATATCAGAATAATGTAGGACCGTAAACATGGATAGTTTTGCATATGCCAGATATGGTAGTTTCATAAACATTCTGTCAAAGATAACACAGACAGACACACACACACACACACCTGTGGTCTGGTCTGCGTGGCCGGGCTCTGCTGTGTGCATGAGGTCTCTTTGGGTGTGGAATGGTGGAGGTCAAAACTGTCTTTATGTCCTGGAACCAAGAAAACATAGTGAGCGGACCGCAGACTGAGTGTGTGTGGAGACACTGTGTAATCACATGTGGTGTTTATTTTGTTCTGGTAAGAATAGAAGATGAGGATGGAATCAAACCTCAAACTCTTAAAATAAAGAGGACAATTTTGAACCAGTTTCCTTGTAATCTTTTTCTCATGTCACATTATTTCACCCAACATTCTTAAATAATTACTTGAAAACCTCAAACCACTGTAAAATCTGCAGTTGTTGAAGACATCCAGAAGATACACTTGCTGAACACAACCACCACCACAAACGGTTAAACAACCCCAATTCAAACATCTGATTCTCAAAAGAAACTCCTCCTACACCTCCACCTGCCACTTCCTCTACCTTACAACGGCAATCGATCACTCATGCTTCTGTCACATCATACCGAAAACCTCGGAAGCACCCAGAAGGAGAGAAAAGGGAGAGAAAGAAGAAAGCAGCTGAAGGTCCACTGGGATCCCAGAGTGGAGATGGACAGGCCCGAGTACCCAGCAGGTGCATCCCTGAACGCAAACCTCTCATTGGCATGGCTGCTGTCATGTTCCTCTCGTCAGGGGGGGCTTCTGACCCACTCTGACCTTCACTGCTCCTTTGTCTGCGGGGTCTCCTGGTATCCACAGCAGGGGCATGAGAGCAGCTTGGAAGGCTGTTTTGTTCATGAGTGTCCCCCTCAAGGGATGAGGTCATCACAGCTCCAGCGGTGGGTTGGACTTGAGAGTTTGTTTCTTGTCTACTCAAAGAACCTGACCTGCCCTCGTCATCGCAGAAGGCCTCGTTCACATAACCCAAACACACATCCTTCTTTCTCAAGCTCCTTTCTAACCCATCTGTGCTCTCAGGCTTTGCAGTGCAAGAAGGCAAGCAGGCAGGCTGAGCAGACCCCAAAGTCGTGGGTACAACGACAACAGTAGGATACACACACACACAGTTTCCATCCTCCTCTCTTATCTTTTCATCAACGGACTGACCCTCTTCCTCATACTTACCAACAAAATCCCCAAACTCTACAGTGATGCTGTCTGGGCGGAGGGGCTGCTGGTAAATCCCAGCCAGGGCAAGTTCAGGGTGGCTGGAGCCACTGGGCTGGGAAGGGGTGCTGCTGATGTGGAACTGAGCCCCACTGGAGGGCACGTTGGGCAGGCTGGATGGGGAGTCGGAGTAGCCCGGCTCTTTTGGACGGGTCAGCTTTCTCTGGGTGAGAGAGTGGCCTCGGAGACGCAGCTCCGGAGGGGAAACGGTCACAGCACTTTGGACAAAGGCACTGGAGGTGGCACTGCCTGAGGAGCCAGCCTCTGCTGCAACGTGCCCGAGCCCGTACAAACCCCTCCTCTCTGGACTCAATGCTGGACTCAGGTTGGTGTCATTCCCAGCCCTTCCGCCTACATCGATCCCAAAAAGAGAATCTGCTATGTTGGCTGCCGCTTGGGGAAAAGCTGAGCCAAAGTAGGCCCCCGCGCTACGTTTGCCTATGGCAGAGGATTTGGAGAGGGGGCCAGTGTCTGTTGCCACCGGTGCAATACTGGGGACCACGTTCTTTGAAAGGCTGAGCTCCCGGGTGATCTGGTTGTGGACCTTGCTGGCCTCGGACGCCCTCTGAGCAGTTAGAGTCTTCAGAGTGTCCACAGTCAGAGCGGACAGGTCCTGGAGGTGGCCGATCTGAGAGTCCAGCGTGTGCAGAGAACGTTTTATAAAGGTGACCTTGTTCCCAACCTCTTTCAGCTGCATACACATGGTCTCCACCCTAGACATGACAAAAATAGATATATGTATTTATTAGATCTGATTTAATTCTATCCAGTGACCATTTACACTGTAAATGTACTTGCTGTACCTTTCAGAAGTAAGACGTATGCGCTCCTCACTTCCCGTATGAAACTGGTCATCCTTTTCATGAAAGTAAGTCTCCACACACTGTTCCTCAAAATCATGAAGCTTCTTTTGGTCTTCCTCCGTGAGAAACAGCTCTGAAACAATCCATTATGACACAGTTCCTCACTGCTTCTGAGTAGATTCAGACCACAGTAAAAATGTTTGTGAAATCAGAGATAACTGTAGAATAACGTCAGTGACACACATACTTGGTCCGTATGTATGCTCCTTCTTTCTCTTCCTGCACATACAGAAGAGAGAGTAGATATGGCATAGAAGGATAAAGGGGGGTGGGAGGACGGGCCTCTCGTGGTAGGCCATGATGAAGTGGTAGCGCTGGTACTTCCACACCAGATTTGAAATGGACTTCACTTGCAGATACACGTTACTGAAAAGCAGAGCAGAATGGATGGTGAGAGACGAGAGCAAGAGCCTCTGAAGACACAAAGTACGGAAGTGTGGTGTCCTCACTTGAAGAAGGCGATGAGGAGGTTGACCATGAGTATATACTGGACAAAGAGGTAGACTGCTTGTAGGAGAGGTGTCAGCCACACTCCTGCTCTGCACAGGTCCTTCACAGATGACTCACTGTTATTGGCACACACTGTGAAGAGAAACAGCCGTTATGATGACCTCCAAAAAAACAACTCATACCGCATCCGCAGCCAGTTTTCTTTGCTGACGAGGTCTTCGTTTGACATGGCTATTACTTCTTCTGCTAAAATGGACAACCTTTTAGTTGACTGGGAAACATCCATTTTGTGTTCTAATACACAAAAATAAAGATGATAATTAACGTAATAATTATTGTGCATATATTCTAGCAGTTATACTGCATATATTTTACCAGTCCATCAAACTTACACATAACATTTTTTTCTAACCCTTTTTTAAACAAATTTACAAACTGTTAGAATAATTGTACATTTATTTCTTTTGTCTACTGGATTTTAGCCATCTTTATATTTATTTATTCTATGTTGATTGTAAATACCCATAAAGCTTAAACTCCCTTGTGCTACATAACTCCTCACACTCTAGAAGTGATAATGTTAGCCAATGGATATGCAACTATTCACCACTTCCTCCCTTTGTGACTAACAGTCATGATCACACAAATTTCGACAGTGTGTGAACCCTTAGGACACTGGCTCAGGTTATGGAGCTTAGCCACGTTTTGTTTCACCAAAGCTTCAAACGCATCGTGCCCACATGGTGTTCACCAGCTATTGCCTTTTTCCTGGTTGTAGCTGAGGTGAAACAAAAAGCCCTGCCCCCCTCCTCAAAAAGACCAGCGCTGGCTGCTCCTGAGCGCAAGCCAGTTTATGTTGAGTGAAAGAGTCTGCGAGGAGGGAACAATGATGCGGCTGTTGTGTGTTTGATTTAAACTTACTTAAATAAAACTTACCCTCGTAATCTCCCCAACCATCCTTATCGTCCTTACCATCGATTTCATAGGCATACACTTCCCCGTACATCATCCAGTACGGTTGGAACACCACATCTTTGGCCAGTGTCCAGCTTGGCTCTTCGTTTGGGTAGAGAATGGCTTTCCTTGGAACACCGTAGCTCAGCAGGACGATAGCCATTATTACCACAATATAAAACATGTTGGCCACCTGGAAGAGATGTCACACTTACTGAATAGGGAGTTTCTCTGTGAAGTTCTCTCGTGACATCAAATAAAGTATCTATCTATCAATCTAGGGTTGCACAATCTGTGAAAATGGGTAATTTACAAAACTGAGCGTTGGCCCTTAAAACATATTTTAAGTATAGTTCTTGGGAAATATATTTTAGCATAATCTTGACTACAACAACCAGATTTCATACAAGTACACTTGAGAACAGCGCCGTGCACGTGTACGGACGCCACGCCCACTACCTGCACTCCACTCCTCCATGTATGTATCCAAATGAATTCATGTAGTAGTTGTTTAATAAATCAGCCTTGAAGTTCACAACAGGTACCTCACAACCATCCAGACAGAACTAAATAATTTAGACAAGAACTCACCATTTTAGCAATCATCATCACATAGGGACCAGCTTGCTGGTTGACTGCCAGGATATCCAGGAGTCGCACGTACCAGAAAATGATATTGAGGCAATAAACCGTCCTGCCAGGAATTAAGGTTTTTCCTCCACCCAACCTCAAGCCAAAGCCGATAAAGAAAGTCACGATGGCCAGAAAGTCGGACACATTGAAATAGTCACTGAACCACACCTTTATCTTCTGACTTATTTTGCCTGCTTCAGACATGAACATCTGAAAAAAAGTTCAAGGAGGGGGAATTAACACACTCTATAAAAGTACTCATCTCTCATCACATCATATAAGAAGCTAATGACGTGGAAAGATCTGATGCACATACCTCTCTAATCTTTTCGACTGCAGAGGTGAAGATGTAAAGGATGACCACCCACTCTTCAGGAGATGGCCACTTAGGCATTTTCACCAGGACCACGTAAGAGTAGAACATCAGGAAACCCAAATAGAAGAGCTGACCACAGGACACACAGAATAGAACACTGAAAAATCTCAATCACTGTGAGAGACAATGTTCTCAAACGGCACTAACAGGGGTTTCTTGTCTTTTAAGAAAATATGGAAAATGATACAAATCAAAGTCACTCTCAGAAGAAAGGTATAAAAGGCGCAGGTTTTTAATTGGCAGAAGGCGATAATATATCTAACATACTATATTGAACCAAACCTTATTGAAGTTTCAGTTTAAGACAATGCTGGACCTGGCCCAGACCAAATAACGTGCCACACCGTTAAAACAGCTCAAGTTAAATCAAATATCTCCTAACTATGGCTTATTCAAACTCCACTTTGTGTTTGTATAAAACTCTATGTACCTAGTTCTTATGGTGCATGGTAACCATCCACACGCACTGTGTGTGTGGGAAAGTTTCACTGTGACGCTGTGACACAAGGCCAGTGCTGGAAAGTTGGACATTAAGACAACCATCTGGTGGGTATGTCACTGCATCACTAATGCGTTGTACAAGTCAGGATGGAGGCAGGCACACCAGATGTAGATAAGCTCAGGTACCGGACACATTACTTAGATAAGCAGTGATGTTTATCAGCACACGTCCGTCTTGGGCCTCCTGAAAAACCCGTCCGTGCAAATTAAATAAACTGCTGAGAAGCAGCCTGAGGCCTTTGTGAAGCAGCCTACACACGAGTCAGACAAGATGGGTGATAATCCTGTGTGAGTGTGAAAGTTTAAGATCAACTTGATTTCTGTATTTAAGCTGAAATAGTCTCATGAATTGAATGGAATCAATTCGATCTAGAATCACACCGCATTGGAGATCTCCCTCCATCTCATATCACTGTAGGACGCATCAAAGTGAGTATTAATGTTATCAGTTGCTAATACAGGAGGAGGGATGTGGCACCTTGCTACCACCCATTGGCACAAGTGGAGATGTTTCATGTGAAAAAAGAGACAACTGGCTGACTCGTCTGCTCTTACTTGAGTTTTTGTTCGTCATCTTGAAGAAGGGTTTGCATGTGAAGACAGACAACCATTCGTGCACACATTCACACCTCCAAGCAATTAACAGTGACCTGGCATGCTTTCAGAGATGGGAAGAAGAGAAGAGTACCTACAAAGACACAGAAAGACCTGTGGAGCTGTGAGGCAACAGTGCTAGCCACTGCACCACTGTGTCACCGTCCGACTAGTGGAAGTTGAAGGGAAGAATCTAAATAAGTGATAGATGAAGGAGGGAGAGAACACTCTACAAGATGTGTTTCCTGAGTTTTCCAGTAGGATGTGCAGGAAATATATCAGTAGCTGACATCATAATCGGAGAGAAAACTAATGATTCTAGAAATCACATGTAATCCTCATTAGGGTAGTTTGTTAACGTCTCTAGAGACTGAAATGCAAAACAATGAGAGGATTTAAAGCTGGTGATCTTGGGCAGCATCATTTCTAGAGCCTGTTAATAATCCCGTGCAGATAATGTATCTCTGGTTGAACGGTAAGGTGAGTGTGCTCTCTCCTATCTCTGCATACCGTGTTGGACCAGAACTTGACAATGGGAGCATGGTAGAAGGCGTAGATCTTCCTGGTTAAGGGAAGTTTCCTGGAGCGAACATGAGTCTCCATGTCAGTCTTTGCCTCCACATGGTCATGAGGCCTTGTCTCTTTGAACACGTCCTGCAGAGAATTTGTAATTTAAAAAAAAAAAATCCAAGAAACAAAAAAAAAATGGTCAGCAACAATGGGACAAAAGTATAAATGTTCAGACTTTTGATCAGAATTGAAGGATTCATATGTCATATGTAGATGAAATACTAAAGGTTCATTACAAAGTGACTGAAAGGAGAAAAGTAAATCGAACCATCTGAATATCTTCAGCAGCGTTCTGGAAGTTGTATTCGCTGTCTTCCATTGTCATCTGATGGTCATCTTGGCTCTGAGGGATGTGAGCCATCTCAGCTTTGGATTTGTACTCCAACAGCAGGATGGCAGGAGGCACCAAGATACTCAGAATCACCTGGAGACAAACGCAAAAACACTCATGAGGGTGGATGCTGCTTCATCTGCCAGGACGCCCTCAGAATTGATTTTATTGATGTTTTGGACCATCCTTCCAAGACAAGAATTTAAGTCAAGAATAAAAGTTAACATGTTGTCACCCGGTAACTGATGACACTGAGGAACCTGAACATGAAGATACAGAGGCAAACTTTTGATTCAAGGGGCTTAAGCACAGCACCCATTGGCCAAAAGTCCATAAAACCATTACATATGTTTGTACCATACATACAAGCCTTGGACTCCATCTAAAGTCATGCTTGTACCAATGTCCCACCTATCAAATCTTTTGTTACTAATAAAAACATAGAGGGAACATGAACCTTGTACCAGGAGTTCTTGCGCATGTTCAGCCGTCCCATCCACATGTCGGACAGCAGCAACTGGGTGCAGGTGTGAGCCACAAAGGGCCGTAAGTGGGATGAGACAGCCAACTTTAAACATGTGGAATTGCTCCAATTCTTTAGCTCGTAAGTCAACAGCTTCATGGCCATCGTCTCGTCCTGCCTGAACGACTGCTCCAGCAGATCCACTGCCAACGTTCCAAATTCACTGAAACACAGAAGTCTTCGTTAGGCTTTCTCTCAGCGTTTCCATCCTACGTCATACGATTCCTTGACTTTCACTGACAAATAGCTGAACAAACTGCTTTAGTAAGCCAACAATAAACAGCTGGACTATCCACTTGTTCACAGGCCATTTCAGTGGCAAACAGTGCTATATATGATATGATCCAATATAACTGTACTGGGCGACACGGTGACACAACGGTCAGCAATGTCATCACACAGCAAGAAGTTGCCTGCTTCAATCTTTCTGTGTGGAGTTTGCACGTTCTCCCCGTGTCTGTGTGGGTTCTCTCCGGGTACATTGGTTGTCAGAATGGTGGTCTGTCCCTTATGTGGCCCTGTGACGAGCTAGTGACTCGTCCAGGGTGAACACCCACTGACAAGATGGGATTGGCTCCAGCACAACCGTGACCCATAACCAGAGCAAGTGGGAGTTGAATGAACAAACGAACAATAACGGAACTGATATTCCCTCATGTTCTCTGACTTGGGTAAGAAGATCTTCTGATTTAAGTTTTTTAATTTTTATGATAATACAGGAATCTTAGTTTTCAAAAGGATGCTTCATAAATTGTTCACCTTTCAGACATGTTTTAAAGCAGCAGAACAACGTACTTTGAGTACTCCTTGAGCTCCTCTGAGGTGTCATCCACCACGTCACTCTTCTTTGCCTCGTAGCCCATTGACCGACAGAGCTTACAGGCCACCAGAGCCTTCGCCATGTTTTCCTCTCCATGTTGCCAGAAGAACAGCGACATCTTCTGTCTTTTCATTAGGACGGCCCACACCAACAGTTCATTGAATGGGTAGGGAAATCGCCGGGTCTCTGGGTCATCGATGTCCACAATCTCTTCTTTGCTCCTCTTTTTGCTCTGCTCGTTGGTAGACTCCAGCTGAGCACATAAAACCAGGAACAAGACAAAGCAAAGCAAGACACATGTTGGATGTGAAGACACATGAAACACTGTATTTAGCATGCACCTTTGAGCACAAATTATTTCAAGATTTACAAGCGTGTAGGAGCGTCTGTGAAAGCAAGCGAAAGCACTTTACCTTGGGTTTGTATGGTTGCGCAGTCTTGATGAAATGGTTGTGCCTCGTCTTTTCCTTCTTGTCAGCCTGCATGCTGAAAGACTCATGGCTTTTCCTCAAGTGAGAACCAGGACCTGTTGTATGCCGACCAGACCTCTGTGCGCCAAATGAAAAGATTTTTATATTGAAGTTTAATTACAGCTAAATTACAACACGCTGCATACCTGTTATTTATATTAGGGTGATTCACAGTATTAACACTGACTGCCACATATTTATTTTTCCTCATAGCTACATAACAACAAAACACCTTGATATTATCATTCAATGGGAAACAATCCACTCAAAAGCAAGAACTCAAACAAAATCTGTTAATCTGTGCCAACACACCTTTGGATTAGGAAATGAACGACAAATGTACTGTTCTAACTCCACTATGCCACAAAGCAAACAGAAAGGTTGAAAATACCATAAACCCTGTTAGAGATGCCTTGGCCAATTAAAAACAGCTCCAACTCACCCTATTGCTGCTGTGGAGATTGTTGTAAATGATTCGAAAGCGTTTCCTGGTGTAGTTACATCTATAAGTACCGCCCATCAGGTACTCAATAACCAGACCCACATCAATCAAAGTGATCTTATAGTTTGGAGGCAGATGACTCTGTGGAAGGCAGCAAACAAAGCGTTCCTGAGAAGTTCTTTAGCATGAGGTCAATGTCAGAAGGATCTCTGTTGACTCTACCTGTTTAACATCTCTAACCAGGTGCAGGAGAGTTGGGTTGTTGGGGGGTTGTTTCTACAATAGGGAGACATATTCAGACTTGGTCAAATGTTTTCAAATGTTTTACAAACCTTCATCGCGTTCTATAACATACCGTGTTGTAAAGCTCCTCCAGCCTACTGATTGTCAGGAAACGGTGCATGCTCACACCGTTTTCTATGAGCAGCTTCACAAAATCCACCCTGTCCATTACAAGCGCATCGAGCATCGCTTGCTCCAGAGAGCTAACCTACACACACACACACACACACACACACACACACACACACACACACACACACACACAACTGAAAATTCATATATATCATATAACAAACATAACCCAACATAAGGCCAAATTACATTGTACCCATTCAAAGCACATAAATAAATATCTTTCACACATTGAGGAGTCCCCAAGATTGGAAACAAATCCAACCACTGAGGGCAGCTTATGATGTAATAAGGTTCATGTTACAGTCAACACAAGCAGTCCCCAGTCCAGTCCGCTGTCGGCTGCGGTCAGCAGAGATTCTGATAGCATTTTGGGAGAGTCCAAAGGTTTTGAGCTAGTGCTCAGTTAAGCAAACATCCTAGGAAGATGTGAAACTCACTCCCACACACACGCACACACACACACGTACCAAGAGCTGCTGTCCATAGACAAACACATGATTCTTGGCAATGTCCACACGGTCCCAGGCCAAAGTTAGGACCAGCTGATCGAAGGCAGATGCGTTTGTCCCTGAAATACACAGGTAGAGACATGAGTCTGCACACACAAACACACTGTTTTGCAGGCATGTGAAGTCTTATTAACTGTGTGCTTCCCGTTTGCCAGCTCGCAGGATTAGAGGGGGATGTTGGAGCAGGACCAGGGCAGTCATACAGTCAATTACACCCCAATGCAGATCAGACTACAATGTAAATCCCTGTTCAGTCTACTGCTCTCTTCCACTTTATTGTCCTCAGAGAGAGATAATACTAACGAATAACATCCACTGTACAGACAATTAAATGGTCATCAGAATAAATAAGACCATTTCATCCAGTGTGCAAACTCTAGCCTCCACATACTAAAGACACTGCGACCCCTCAGGCAGCACTCGATATCCTTAAAAGCCCTGACAAACTCAGGGTCCTTTAGAGGATGAGTTACTGTTTCACCGAGCTGAATGCACCTTAGGCTGACAAATATTTGTCTGAGAGGACATTTCAGTCACAGTCACTTGCAGAGTTAAACGTTAAGGATGGTTTCTCACGATCAGACAAATCCTTGGTTTTGTCTGAGAAGCACAGCAGTCAATAAAATACATCTTTTAGGTGAAGTAGCCTACTTGAAATGAAGGATAATCATGTAACATGATGTATCATGTAATCATGTAATACTCTTCTTATAGACTTCTTATTTTTTATATTTCTCTCCCAGACTTCAGAAAAGAAGATGGTTAAGACTGCAGCTGAATGACTGACAGTGGTGGAATAAGGACCCCTGTGAATGCAAGGAACCTGATCTCAGCCACACAAAGAGAAGGGCACGCAGGGGAAAGCTGTTCTCAAAGCATATCCATGTCAGAACGAAAACATCACAAAGTCTTGAAATCTTACAGCCATCCAATGCCAACAACCAGCATATGAATAGACCGAATCAACTCTATGTGACATTTAGTCTCAGCTAAAGATTCCTTTGTTGGAGGGGCTGGTGAACCTCTTTATGAAAGAGATGTTAGAGGAAATAAGACAAGAAGAAGAAAAAAGTAAAGCAGAGTTTCAGAGAAAGGTCATCCGCTAACCTTGGAGTAAAGCCCTCAGAATGGCGACGTCAATGTCCTGGTGCTCCTCTGAGCTGATGTGGAACACAGTGATCTGTTTTTCAAGAAATAAGACAGCTCTTAATGCAGATGTTTGAGTTTGTAAAATGGTATCCACTTTTAAAAGCTAACAGAGGATCTCAAAGATTTCTAAACTGCATATAATGACTTTCTGGATTCATTTCCAACTTGGTACAAATCTAGGCGACTCACTGTACTGTTTCCTGCTGCACTCAAGGACAAGAGAAAGACATTTTACCAATTCTTTACTCTTCATGCACTCCATCAGAGTCTGAAAGAGATGGATGGCATCACTCTGGCTGAAGTTGAAGGTCTTCTTGATGGTGGTGATGATGTCAGCCTCCACCCCGTCAGGAAGACCACTGCAGAAGAAACACAGTCTATCTGTGCAAGTGTACTCAAGTACCATGCCTGCACACTTCATGTCTGGGTAGATTACAGGTACAGCAAATAATTTAGAATCACTGTAGTTAAAATAGAATCCATCTTGACTGATCTATGGATATTCATTATGCATATTTATATGATCATGTTTTAAGTGCGCATATAAATATACATATTTTATACAGGTACAGTGAATATATTTTCTATTTATTCATCTGCAGTTTAAGAACAAATCATGTAATACAGTAGCAGTGCAGTTCAGTTCTATTACACATCGGATGATGTAAGAACACAGGAAGTGGTTTGTATGTAATTTGCAGATGTTTGTGAAGATTTCATTGGCTGAGAAATCCTGTCCGCACATTATTTTTGTCAACAAAGTTCACCTACTTTCATCTCTTTCTAAAGAGACGGCGATGTGGTTGGACTGTTAGAACAGAGAAAACAGCAATTCTTCCATTTAACCAGACATCTACATACTTGAACACACTCCTTCAGCCTAAAAAATGATTTTTAGACTTCATCACTTATTATCTTTTACTATTGCCCTTTCATTTGTCAGTCAAAAAATACATGAATTTAGAAAAACAGATGAATTATGATCTTGTTCTCTTTGTATGCGTTTGTCCTACCCTCCCTCCTCGGTCTGTTTGTGGACGTAGGCCAGGATGTCAGCAGCGCGGCCGGTCCCCTCACACACTACAACCGGGACAGGAGGGCTTTCTTGAAGGTATTCGAGTACAGTCAAGATCACATTAGGTCCCCCCTCAAAGATCAGGGCCACAACAGGAACACCCTGACCGATTCCTACAAGTCAAAGTTGGTGTTCAGGTTACATTCATGATTTCAACATGCACTACCACACTGGATCTCTCTATACATATTACACTGCATATTGCTGATGTATGATTGAACATGTCTTCCTGACTTCCTGAAGTCAAATAAACAAATCTGCTCTGGTCTTAATTCAGATTTTCTACAATAAATATCCATGAACTTTCAATGAGCTTGAGGCATTTGTGTGAAAATATTGTCTTGATAACTGAGAATAAAGTGCCCTTCTGAACATGTCTGAAGAAAAATTAGGAAATTACACCGTTTTCACTTTTCTGAGCTAATGACAAAAACAAAAAAGGTTTTCTTACGTGCATGTATTCTTTGGAGGTTGATGTGCTTTTCCAGGTCCCGGCGCAGTTGGACCTCAGCACCGTACTTGCCCACTGTCCCATCATCCACCAGGAGGAAATGGGAATGGAGATTGTTGAGAACATTTAGTTTGCTGAGAGGGTTCAGAAGTGTCTGATATGGAGCGATAATCTGTGGTGTGGAAGTCAGGTGACAGAGGAAAGAAGGATTTTCTTGAATTAATTCAAACTTGGAAGAAAACACACTGACATGGTTTAACTACATGATAAAGAAGTTTACTGACAATTATGAAACTCAGAGACGTAGAACTTGAAATGAATGATGTGTCTTACGTCTCTGCCGATGAGATCATTCCTGTTTTCGATGACTCCCCAGGGTGCGATCCCTATAGTGCAAATTTTCTTTGACGATCGTGAACAGTGCTCTTTGAGAGCATCACCCACGTGCTTTGCCACACCTTTGGGACAGATGCAAGACACAATTTGCTCAGCTATCTTTTTAAAAGAACACTTTATGACCTCTATGACGTCATAATCAATTTTGTGAGGAGGGAAAGTTTCCCACTGAAAACACCAAAGCTTCTTTGACCAAGGAAAACCCAGTGGGAAGTTCATGACATGTCCATCCTCAAATCACAATCCTCAGCTCATGCGATCAGCGGTAAATCTTGAGCTAGAAGACCACCTCAACCAGCTGCAGTTCCACAGAGGCATTGTAGGTAATCACTGGGCTGTGTAATTGACCCAGTGAGCAATGATTTAAACACTGTGATCAGACCACACCGGCTTACTGCTGCACTGTGGCTGCAGACACGCCTCCGCCATCACCCACAGGCAAATGACAAGCTTAAAGCCTGATATTACAACGTCTGCTACATCAGCGCATCACACAGACGCTGGTTGCTCAGGTTAGTGAACTGGTCTATGAGCAATCATATTTAAAATGTGCTTGGGTGGAAATGAACAAAATTCTTTTGAGTTTGCAAACCAGTGATATATCAGTTGATATGACAGGTGTCATTCGAAAGTTGGTGTCGCCGTCCTATGACTTCAACCTGCAAATACACACAGACAAAAGGACTTTGACCAAACTGCTAAAATACACACCTGTGTTCACCCCCCCAGTAAGAATCCAGGCCCCTGTGGTGACTGCAGCTTTGATGAGGCCCTTGCCCACCAACTGTTTGATGCGTGGGTGTAGCTCAAAGTTCTGAACTCCTCCATGTACAGAAATTAGGATCTTGGGCAGTTCCATATTCCACTCCTTCAGCATCAGCCGCAGGATGCTCTCAGGCCTCGAGTCATGGGACAAACGCACATACTGGACAAGACACAGCCCACACATGAATTCAGAAACAAGAAGAAACACATGATGAGTGCCTTTGCTTGGTGAATTAAATATTAACTGATTACTGAAACAGCTGCCTATCATTGTCAATTGCCTGACGATGACTTTCCATTCATCAAATATAGCCTTGTTAGTGATGACAAAGAATGTTTTCAGATAGTAAATGAATAATTTCAAGTCGGTGAGATTTCAAACATTCATTATGCAAATGTGCATTGAATCTTTTCACGAGAGACTCATGTGACCTCTTCTGAAAATGAAAAAATATGTCCTCCAGCAAAGGAGAATTTACCCTCCTACCTTGGCTCTGTACGAGTGAGACCCTCCCTGGAAGTTAACGACACCATAGGCGTCAGTGGGACTGGCCTCTGTGTGTTTTTCCACTGACCACTCCTCTAGCTCGGGCATGGACAGGTTGGGGTTTTCACCCAGCTTCACATCCGAGTACTTTGTGGCCAAGCTGGCAGTGAAGCCAACATGCTGGCGCACCAGGCGCCCACAGCAGCACCTATGGAAATCACCAAACCAGCCAGTGAGCAATTATACTGATAAGGATGTTTGACAGAAGCCAGAACAATAGTGATAATAAGAGGTGTGACATTATAAAGCACTGTAACAACAATAGTTTCAAAAGTACGAGTGGAAACAGGGCAAATAGAACAGGAATCCATGCCACACCTCATCAGTACACGTATCTCCTTCAGCAAACATTAAAGACAAACCATGTGCATGACAGTTCCAATGGTCACTATCACTTAAGGAACAAAAAAATCTTTTAGGATCAGGTTTCAATCAAGAGTCTAGGGAAAAAAAATTTGGGACACCTCATTACTTTTACAAGTGGGTTCCTAGTGTATTTATTAATAACATGACATTACATTACTCTATTCATCTCAGGAATTGGTGTAAACAATACAAAACAGTAAAAAAATGACCAATGGATTTACAATCAGAGGGGATGTAGGGTCAGAAAATGTCTTGAAGGGCTGAAAGTCAGGTGTAAGTTTGGCTCTTCATCATCACTCATCAAATCTAGGAGGAAAGGCATTTATTCCTCAAGTAGAAAGATTTGTTGAGGCACAACATGGTAAAACTGGGATGGTGGTCCATCCCTTCATAAGACACTTCCTGGTGGCTTTTCTGTTACTATGTCACCAGTTTGTATCTCAAAGACATGGTCATAATAACGGCTGAGACCGTCATTGCTGATCATTTGAAATGACTTGAGAAACCTTTACATCGTGCTTTATGACTTGTGGCAGAAAAACAAATGCTCAGGAAAGACACTTCAATACTCCATTTTTACATGATAAAAATCTAACACTGCATTACAACATGGCCCCAACAATGTCATTATTAATCTCCAAATTGAGCTCTGTCAGCATCTTCATGTGAGAATGTGCATCCTGACACATAAACCCTGGAAGTTAATGTTTCCCGAGGAGCGGCGCTGCTCAGTGGAATAACACTATTACAGAAGTTGCCTGCAGGATTTCTTCTGGTTATTCAGGATTCTCTCAGGTTTGTCCTGTCTGGGAACAAAGAGCAAACGAATACTCACCGGACGAGCTGCTGGCAAATCTGGCATCCTGGAAGGCATCTAAATGGAATTCAAGAGCACCACACACACATACAGTCAATATTAAAGCAAATATAAGGAACTTTTTTAAAAGATGGGTCTGGGTGTATTAAATAACCAACAGGAGGTAAACTCTTTTCTAATGAGTTGTCAGTGTTGTTTGAGGACTGAAAGGATTTTGTTCTGCAGTTCGACTGGCCTTTAACTGTGAGTTGGCCTTTCACCAAGTGCCAAACAGGCCTGTGCTCACTGACATCTCAACATCACTTATGAACAACAGCAGCACCTACGCACTGGAGTTAGTCGAGAACACGTGAGAGCAAATAATTGATGTAAAAGAAAACACAAGGAAAAGAATAACCCAGAGTCATTGTGAATTTACAGGAAGGAATGCAACCTTTTGAAAGTATAACTACAAACAATGTGCACACAAAAGGGTTGTTTAACAGTTCGACACTAACAAATACACTGATAAAGAAACAAACACACCGGTTCTCTACATGCCTGAAAGATACTACCATCAAAAATTCAAATCAAAAGGAAATAGATAAGAGAGGAGCAGGTCATGTCAGGAAGATCCAAAGGATGTTATTATATGCAAACTGACAAAAATAAAGTTAAATCAAATGATGACATGACACACAACGGACCATCGGGACTTTGAAAATGTAATTACAGTAACAGACATAGACATTAGAATTCACGTGGCAACAGACTCATTTTCCCATTACAGAGCGGTGGTTCAGGTTTCCTTGACACACACCATGCAATTAAACTGTTTCTATGGTGACCACCACAAGGACCACGACTGGAGCACAAACACATACCTGTGGGGGTCCTTTGACACTGGTAGTATGTACACACATTCCCTCTTGGTGAAAGTGCTTTCTATCCAGGGTTTCTGGGACTGTCAAAAAAACAAAAAGGCATATTGTCAACAGATCATTGTGTGCTCATCTTCTGCATTCAATATAAAAAAGATAAATAAAGAAATGTTTAAAAACTTATAAACAGAAACAAAGGTTGACAGCTGAAGCTCAGTAATCTGCCAGTAGCTGAGCTTTATTACATTTTTTTGCAAAACAAGGATTTACGTAAAAGGAATTTTTAATTAATGCCTCATTTTTTTTCTCCAGTGCAGCTCAGGAGGAACTCGAGCGATAAGCATTGTTAATCCTTCCCAGAAAAAAGAAAACCTATCACCTGCTTTGCACCAAAGCGCTTCAACTATTTCTAAAACTCCAACAATGGTATTACAAGAAGGTGGTGGGAAATGTTGCGAACCAAGTTCATACAAGCTGTTGATCCCAAAAACTCAAGACATTTAAGAAGTGAGCAAAGTCATTCCACAGGTACCTACTTCTATTCCACAGTTAAGACTGTGAATCTATTCATCCAGTAAACAATGCTCCAGGTTTAATCATCCCAACAACATGCAGGCATCGAACCACGGCGTGTACCTGGACGTCCTCCTCTTCGTCTCGTTGTTTAAGGGCTTTGTAAAGGAACATAGTAGAGCTCCTTCATGCATCTCCCGGACGAACCACAGTCGCCACAGCCTCCCTTCAGCTACAAATTACTATGCTCTCTTGGTCTTTGTTTATCAGAAGATCTGCACAAACTTCACATATAGGTCTCAAAGTCTGATGCTGATTAGAACAAAAATCCGGCCTGAGTTAAAAGCTGAGTGATCAGTTAGCGTTTGCAGCCTCCAAACTCCATCAACTGTTAATCTGTAAGAAGCCAGTCAGAAGGCGGATGAATGTGTCTGAGACAGACAATATTATACTTAGGCCCAGAGAGAAAGAGACACGGGCGGCAGGGGTGTGGGAGAGGATTAGTGGATTGGGCAGAGGCCTCAGTGATATATACCTATGTGTCTACTGAAGACACACCACCAACTGTGATTCACTTCTACTATTTGAAAGCTTTGTGTCAAGAGACATACTGTACAGTCTTAAAAACTGGGGTCAGCAAACAAGTGTACTGAGGCTCATTCTACAAATGGAATCCACAACAGGGATTCATCTGGGAAAGACAGGAGGAAAGAAGGACAAATCTTCTGTCATGTGTCTTCACTGAACAGAAGCAATATTTCATGATGAAAGTTGTATTAATCTGTGAACATGGTGGCACTTCTGTACAGTTACAGAAGAATGTGCTCAGATTGTTCGATGTACTGTAATTTATTCAGCAGGGAAATGTAACATCATAGCACAGGCTGAAAATGATCATATTTTAAGAGAAATGATCACACACCCGTCATAACCGACATAATAGTGATGTGTCCTTCTGGTTTAAGGCATCGAAGAGTGTGATGGCTTGTATCATGGACCCATGTGAAGTTGTTATAACTAGTGATGACACTGATGCGCCAAAACAAGCCATTTCCTGAGAACGACCACTTCAAAGTGTCTTTGAAACACAGAAAGGTACGTGATCAATGTTGTATGAAGCAGTAATCGGTAAAACTTCTATTTACAGAATGATCAAATTATCGTACAAATACAATAATTATCATAAGCCTGGCAACACAGATCTTCCGTCACTGTTCAGAAAATTTTTTGTTGATAACAATAAACAGTTGCCCATGCGGTGAAAGATAGCTGTAACCATAACGATAACAACATGATCAACATGACACTGATTAGCAATAACATTCTGTTGACAGCGGTGCAAAGCACATGCTCGTGCTCCAGTGGTGTCGGAGACCACTAATTGAAAACATAAACACAGTATGAAAGTTTATTTGTTCCAAACAGGGACTTTGAACATAGTCTAGCAGTCATATCAACTGTCCTTCTATCCCCTCCTTCATACGGTAGTGCTGGAAGCCCAGTGCTACGGATGGAGCTTTCACAAACACACTATATGTATAACCTCCACTGATTGGCTGTCAGTGTTTCCATCTATATATTTATATTGACAGATATTTACATATATAGGGATAATATCTTTACAGTTATTTTTCCTGTTGTAGTATTAATAATGTAATATGTTGCTGAACCAAATCATTGAGCAGGAGAATGAACTGAATACGTTGGGTTCCTGAACAATTACTTTGGTGGCACAAAAAGTCCACTGAACTGGTGACAGATATGAGACACAGCCTAAACAAAGGCCTCAGCACTGAGCACATCTCACATCTAAGCACATCTCAAACCTGAAAAAGGTTTGAGATGTTTTTGGGACGATTAGTACTGCAGATACTACTGCACTGATACATAGTTTGGATTAAATAATAACAATGGCTACATTCAGTAAAGACAGAATTGTTAAACATCATCAATTTGTGACATGTTCTCACATCATGTGGTTGTAGATAACCATCTCTAAGAAACACTGGCTCTAGTTTGATGAAAAACGAGTTAACACAGCGATAATGAGGTAGATAAAAAAGAACTGTGCTCTGCTAACCTGTAACCATGGTACCTGAGAATGTCAGAAGACAACAAAAGGCTTGAGCTCTTTAGCGACCCTGCCAAACAC
>CAAKHB010002732.1:41273-61622 GCA_901007665.1 Aeoliscus strigatus
ACACAAGCTCTTCCACTTCCTCCCTCCCTCCCTCTTCCTCTCTGGCTTCTTTTCCGTGCTATCGAGCTATGTCAGTTTATGATTGTTTTGTTCCTGCAGGAAATATAACACCTTTCACTCTCACTTGCCTCAGTACCAGGAAAACTGTGTGTGTGTGTGTGTGTGTGTGTGTGCGCGCGCGCACACTCTGACAGACAACAAAATATCACCCAGTCTTTTTGCCTTTCACACTCCCAAGTTACTGCACATATTAAAGCTGAGGTCTTCCTTCTCAACAACGTAACAAGGCTGACTGGTCAACCCATCATTCCTCGACCCTGTCTGACGTAAGAGGGCTGAGATAACATCTGGCTTGGCAATCCTATTACCCATTAGAAAGAGTGGAGGCTGTGGGGTCAGCACTTTAGTGTAAGCAGTCGATGTACAGGGGAGTGGTTCTCAAACACAGCCTTTTCCTCCATTTTCCATTGACAAATGTGTCGAAGTGCACTCTGGTTGTGATACCCCGCCAATGGATTTCACATTCATTGCAGTGCGTATCGAAAAATACTTTCTAACTTGGCTAGACAGACTACAACTGCCACAAAGTTTTTAGTGTTTTGAGGACATAAAAGTAAACTAATAGTGTATGGCTAAGGTGCTAAGTATAGTTGACAAGGTTTTTCATTTTCTGCATGTGCATGCTTTGACCTGACAAATAATTGAGATCCAATTCATTTTGTCTGATGTATTCTTCCAGAATTGCAACAACAACATGACATATGACATATATTATCTATCTGTCAGCAGCCTCCCTGTCCTCTAAACAGTGGCTGATGAGAATCATAATCAGTCAACCACTAGTAATAAGCATGAAGAAGAACTGGGGCATTGTGCATGGTCCAGTGAGCTCTGGCTCTTACAGAGTTTTCCCATGCCATAACCTCAATACCTCACTATGAATTCGCTTTGGACTGAAAAAAAAAAATCTGAAAAATCACTCCAATCTATAATGGACAAATATACTATCCAATTTAGAAATTGTATCAGAGTTGCAATGACCCACTGATTTTAATTTACTAACCCAGATAATTAAATCTGTATTTTACATTTATTGCAAGAGCCACAAAAAGCAGAATCTGTTGTCTGACTCACTCAGTCTCACTCAGTTAACTTCAAGATGTGTTCTCTCACTTAAGTTACTCACTTTATTACTGTATATGCAATGTCATATTACCAAGAGTCACAAAAGTTACATTTCAACGAGCTGCCATTGATCCATTAACACTGTTACGACTCCCCTCCAACACAAACAATTACATAACTTTGTGATTGGACTTTGGGTCTCACAGTATCCAAGGACTCAGATCAGGGCGAAAACGACTGGGACACCTGATATTATAGAGGTTTGATATCCACCAGTAAAAGTGTGTCGCTAACTAATGCTAGGAGACGTTTGAGGTGGAAGAAAAACAAAACGCACTCGTCCAAGCTTGTTAGGACGACCCAGAGCTAAAATCTTTACAGGTGGTCCTGAGTGTCAAGTTTACTTTGAAAGTAGTACAATCTTTTATGTAACTACCACCACCACATAACGCAAACCAAGACAAGGACAATTAATGTAAAATATAAAGGAAGCAGATTCAACTGAACCGACATATTCACTTGAATTGATCAGATTTGCGAAGGCCTTTGAAGTTTTAGATGCAGATAGACCATAACCATAATGTATGTTTTCAGAATGTACATACAGAAAATGTGTGAATATCAGAAAGTGTAGATATTGCTTGAGTGAGAACATGGATATTACCACTGCACAACTCAGCCGTGGGATGTGAGTAAATGTGTGTGTCTGCAGCATCTATGTCAGCTTCTCGTGGGTGTCGTTTAAGGTTTGGATTTTAATCATTTATTGCACAAACATCAAATATCTGTGCATGGAGCAGTTACACCGGAGGTTTGTCATTTCTCTGTGCGCTGACTTACACGTCAGTTATGGCAGTAGGCTTGAGGGATTTTAACGTTTTCCTTTTTAAGCACTTTCAAGTGGTTTGGAGGAGGCAAGCGGCTTGATTTAGTTTTACAGGATGCTCGTTGTAGCAAACAAAAGAGCTGCGAGTGTTTGCTTCAGTACAATATGTAGTGATAGAGCTTGCATTCATTTTACACTCATTTCAAAAATAATACCATGACAGCACCAACACAAATGAGTAGAGCTACTAGTAGGAGCTCAGGCAGATGACTTAAGCAGAGTACAACCATCAATTTAACCACGAGAAAAAACTGTGATGTCTCTATAAAATTACTAAAAAGCATATCTAATTTAATGACATTGTCTTATAGTCATATGTAAGGATTTTGGTTTTATCAAATTAAAATGATTAATCAATAGCAGTTTATAACAATTATCGAAATATTGTAACATAATACTGAATATGTGACATAGAAGTATTTTAGCATATTCAGCCCTTATCAAATACGCAATCCTTGCCCCATGTGGGTAGTTCCAAGATCTAGGCCTACAAACAAAATAATGTGGGGAAAAAGTTCATTATGGCAAACAGATAAGACAGGAAGTAAAGTCACTCAAAGAGTCATGAGACCAACGTGTGACGGCTTTCCAGCTCTCACGCTTGTGCCCCCTGGACAAAACTCAGTAACACAATGGGCTGATACCATGATGGCATGCTGCTTCAAGCCCTTCCTCCAAGCAGCTGCATAACCTCAGAACATAAAGCAAGCATGTGATGTTCTACTATCACATCATCTCTGGCAAATGTGAGCCTGTAAAAAAAAAAAAGAGGATAAGGTTTGGACATGCAACTAAATGAGAAAGTGTGTCCAAACGTGACTGGTAATGCAGCAGCAGAAAACAGTACTACTTCTGCTACAGCCCACTTGTTAATGATACGAAATAGAAAACAGAATAGTCTTGGAGACTGGCCATTTTTAAAACACCCCTAACTAACCACTCACCTTCCAAAGCCACTGGAAAAAATTTTATCAGTCAGCTTCAAGTGGGCAAGTGTGTGCGGTGTGACTGGATAAGAGCGTGAGATAACAGCATTCAGAAACATGCCGCAGCCACTCAGCCACACGCACACACGCACACACAAAGTTTATCCAGGAGCACAAGACAATGGCACAAGACCATTTTCTACCAATTTGCTGACTATTAAATGCATGAGCTGATGACAAGTTCAACTGCCCAGCGTTACATAAGAAACTTGCCACGATAAAACCCCATTACTGATAAGTGATAATTTACAGATGAAATCAAGCTGACACCTCCGTTGGTTCAGACTGCTCAGAGCAGTGAATGTCCCTCATCCTGAGGTAAGCTGGTTCATGTGATCCTCTCAGGCCGGCACACTGGGAAATAAAAGCATTACTAACAAAGACACTCTGCATGTTAGGGATCATATTTAATGTTGAGCAGCCATCAATGGAGAAAGCCACAAAGGAGCAAAATATATGGATTTAACCTCAGTCAGATGACTTATCACTCTTAGGGTCCAAATGAACTGTGTTTAGTTTAAACTTAGTGGGGCTGTTTGGATAGTAGATGTGAGAGTGGACAAGATTGATCTGTAGCAACAAATGATTTGGAAGAACTTGCATGCGTCGGGTATTGACAGGACGTACCTACCTTTGTCAAAAACATTTATGTAGTATATTGTTATACTTTACTAGTTACTTGTGTATCAACAACAGTGTGGTCAACTATGACTCACCGGTCGGGTTACGTGTCATCATTCCTTTAATTTCACAGTGCGCACTTGGTCCAGACATGGTCAGGAAATTAACTGATGAAAAAAGCCCAGGCTTCTTGTAATGAATCCAAACCAGTCACTTTACTGTCTACAACCCGGATTCAGACATTTACCTCTTCTGTGACACCAAATCTCCTAAATGGTTTTACTAATTATTTTTATAGTCACTTTCCTTTCTCAGCAGTGGTGTTGTGTTTCATTTTGCTCCCCATACAAAGACGCCCCCTCCTTGTGTTTTACTCCACAGCTTCCAGACTGTTTACGGTAAGAGCTGCTTGCATCAGCTCGAACCGGGGAAACAGATTCCACACAACACCGACGCTCTGCTAACACTTGGCAGTTACTCAATGTGCCATTGACTGCTTACTGGCAATGACAGCGTGTCTTGTGTGACATTTGAGACAGCTGACAGAAATGTGTCTAAAACAAAGCAGCGGCTGCTCTGTAAAGAGTCTCTTCTCTGCTGAGAGTCCACTTCGTGTGACACAAGTCTTTTCCACAAAGCAACCGCAGCTAACGTAGCTAGTTAGCGTTGGTTAAGCACTTAGCATTTAGCGCTAGCCCGCTAGCTCTTTAGCCTGCTAACGTTACACACTCGCGTGTATTTGTGGCTCTTCCCCCTATACTTATTACACAGTTAGCTGGAGAAATTGGCAATATCTCCTGGATCCAAGTCGAGTACCTGACAGGCAGGAGCAGCGTGTACCAGGGGACCTGCCACTCAAAGTCCCGATCGGTCACGACGATCTTTGCCGCGTATTTGACGATAATATTAAACCCATACTAGGTAGTAGACTGACTCACGTACCATTCTCTTCACCGTTGAGACTCAGGAAGAGATGTGTCGTGGCTTTTATCCATCTATCGGCGGTGCTCTCTGTTAGCCTTGGAAGGAAAGCCCGGTGGTGGTTGAAGGGATGCGATTCGGATGCAGCTCCAACGGAAGGTTGCTTTTTCATAATTGTGCGACTCCAGACTGACGCTGCGTGATGAGCCGGCTGACTCAGCCTGGCCGGCCGCTGTCACATGGCCGAGGCGGAGCCAGCAGCCACATGTGCCTTTGTTTAACTTCCACAAACATGCGACAAAAAAACTACAAATGTCTTCTTTCCCCAGTCAGTTCCACCCCTCTCACCTGTTTACACTCATCTAAACGTCGTTAGACTCATAGCATCATTGTCAAGTCCTATTTTGGGCAAATTGTCATATCTACCTAACTCGCAATGTCCTTCAAATTGAGGCTATTTGTTATTTTTTGCCAGAATAAAAGTAGGTAACAATCTCAGTGTCCCCCCATGAGGATTCTAGAGGCTACCTGTTAATTTTATGACAAAATATTTCTCCTTTATAGAGCACTGATACAAAATAAATACAAAATTACTTATATTCCTAAACTCTACTATTACCGGTTTATAACCTACCCTTATTTTTATTTTTTCATTTTATTTAATTTTTATTTTATTTCGACTTTGCAGACTAATGAGAGTAAAATATTAAAAATATACATATTTTCAACTTTTACACAGTGCAAGTACATACCTGTATATGTGTAGATGTGACATAGGAAGGCTTACAAGTTGTAGATTTACATCAAAACACTTAAGACAGAAACCGGTTGTCATGAAGCAGGATTTGCAGGTTGGCCAGAGAACTCGAAAATAAATAACTAAAGAACACGACTGCATCTCTCTCACACAGATTCATGAATCACTATCACAATCCACATCAAGGCAGGTTTATTGCAGGGCTGTTGTGTTATACTGCATTAGTTTTATCTATGTGCATAAAAAAATGAGTCAAAGTAGTACACCTGTCAGTGCACCTCTCAGATGTATTTGAGAACAAAAGTACAATTTATGTGTGAATTAACACATTGAAACTGCCATTTGAAGTGTCAGCTCGTAAAGTAGCAGTGTATTACTGACGAGTTAAATTTTCATACATTTTTTAAAAATGTATTTTTAATTTGTGTTACAGCGGTGAGGGTGATTTCAGCAGGAATATTTCTTCAGCTACAATGTATTCCCACTGAATTAAATGTATATGAACTTATTAATGTGTGATGGTTTTAATGATTTATAGATCAGCCAGTAGCCATTTGCCCAATAAGAGAATTCCTGGGGTGTTCTATTCTGTTAAGTCCATTCAGACAATTGTAATTTGTGATGTTGGACTATACCACTAAAATTGAATTAGTGGGTCAGTCTAAAGGGTCATTTCAAGAGCTTCCCCTAGATTGACATTTTGTCCACTGAAATTCCAATGTTAATGTTCTAAAGAAAAAAAAAATCAGCACTTTTACTATTCAAAATAATATACATGCCCATTCTATATTTGTCTGGATTGACAAAATCTTGACCACATCCAGGAATGTAAACCCATACAAATGTCCACTGAAATAATTCAAGAGAGGGTTTATTGCACGGCTGTTTATACTGATCCATACTGCATTCATGTTTCTAAGAACACCTAGTGAATGAGTGACTGAGCGTAGATTTCCTGTATACTTCATTGGACACATCCGCAAAATGAAATGCAACCATTTTCAGCAGTTATGAAACTTGAACAGAAGTTTCGAATTTGTCAGTTTTTGCTTGTTGAAGACTGTGTTTGAAGATGTTTCACAGGAGTGTATACACATTTTTATTAATATCTGCCACATCCTTCGTTTAAATGTCAAAAACACCTACATAAACAGAACATTGTTCAATGAAGTGTCTGCGATGAAACAACTCAACACTTTCATTGATGCAACAAAGCTTTAATCTAAGAAAGAGCACACAAATACTCGTTTCACCCTTTTTTTATTTCTTGTGCTCTTTAAATTGGCATTGCACCAGCTTAAGGCTCCACAGAATCCATTTAAACTTTCTCACCAAACAGAATCCCCGATAACTCAAAAAAAAGTGTCACTTTTTGTTCACACTAATCAAAAACAGTTTTATTTTCAAACATAGCAACGCAATATTAAGTTCAACTAGAGCAAGAAACTGATGGAAGGAACCGACATATCAAACATCACAGAGGCTGTTAATTTCATATAAGGCAATGAATTCACATCATACAAGCAGGTTATAGAGAAATCTCAAGTTATTAAAAATGTATTATATGTGGCTACAAGTCATTTAACCCCCCAACCCCAAATCCCACTCTACACTGAACCGTCCAGCTAAACGTAATAAAGTGCTTTCTCATCCGTTTCTGTACGCAATCATCCTCACCAAGGCAGGAGGTATAGGCAAAGTCATTTTAGTTTTCAGAACATGAACCTTACAAGACCGTTCAGGCACTAAGAAGCCATTTTCTCACTTCAACAAAAAGCTCTGTTCCCCTACCGCAGCTTTGCACAGCAGTTAAAAACCATAGCAAACCACTTGAGGAATCTGCTGCTCATTATTGTTCCCTTAGTTTTTAAATTCAATATGACAATATATAAAAAACAAACAAAAAAAAAAAGAGTCCAGCAACTGGATCCGAGCTCAACACTTGTAGGTCAACATCTTTCTCTTTCTATGCAGTGGTCAGTTCTTCCCTCTGAGGAGAAGCAAACAGAAAGCCATTATTTGGATTTATTTTTACCCACCATGAAAAACAGAGACACATGCATGCAGCAGCATGCAGAGGGCAGCGTAAGCATGTCACATGAAGATGGAGAGCTACGGGTTTTGATTCCCAATGGTTGGAAGAGGAAGATGTTTTAAGAAAGTGAGGGGAAACAAATGTCAAAAGCATTCCAGGGCCACAGCTTTGAAGTATGGCTGAAGTTTCGACTAGGGCTCCAGAGCACGTAAATTTAATCAACTAGGGACACCTAGTGGTCATGTGATACCAAAAAACGCCTCGCTCGTACTCGCCAAAGTTCTCCAGATTGATTAACCTGACAAATCTGTCATTGAAAAGAAAATTGACCCTGGAAAACAGGTGTTAAATGGAAAAAAGAAAAGGGGATAAAGAATATGCTGGTGAGAAGTTAAGGCACTGCAGGAAGCAACACTGTACAGTGGCAAGATGAGGGGAACGTCTGGATTTGAGGGAAGCACACCTGACAGCAAAGGTTCCCTGGATGAGTCCAACACCTGGTGGAGATGAAGCAAGGTCAGAAACGTGTCTCTTTGCTGACCTTTTTGGAGTCGCCCGCATATACAGAATTATAATACTAACTCTTATGTTTTGGAATCATTTTGACCTTCTAGAAAAAACACAATTCCTTCCAGGAAGCGTTTGATACAGTTTGTTCATGTTCTTATGTAAACCTCAAGAAACGTTAATCCCAACTGATTAAACTTAAACAGGTTTGCTCTGGTGTGGCGTTCAAAGGAGGTTGTTTGAATATGCGACAATACTTTGAAGTAACTGTTGTGATGGAATACCTGTCTAAAGGAAGTTCATTTTCATTGAATTAGAAGGTGCCAGGAAGTAGTAAGTGTGGTAAACACAATTTCAATAACATCTCAACTATTTGAACAATTATTTGCAGGTAATGTTTCTCATAAGGACACCGTGGGCCGCTGTGGGCCTGACTGTAATTTTTAGGTAACTATAATAAACAGGGCTTGTCCTTTCTGTCTTATCTTTCAAATGAGCATTAGGATAGGACAATTATGTCCACACAAGTTACAATATGTTTACGTGCTCGTCTTGGAAATGTTGCAATACCTGTATATTCTATTTGGATGGATTCCATCGAGAATTAAAATTTGTCTCGAACCTACACAAATACAAATTCCAATGCTACACTGCAGCCTTTGCTGTTTAATACCTACTTTCTATCTATATGTTTCCATGGTGTTCTGATATATTTTCTTTCCTGATGCATGTTCATAACAATTACCTTGTCATAACATCTGCTATACAAAGAGCCCTGCTTTGCATTTTGTTAATGTTCCAAAATAGTAATTACCATAGGTGAAAACCACACATCATCTAAATGACAGCTATCTATTCTTCATATGTCATGAGTCGACCCTACATGGGTCAGTCATCCCATTCTCTTTTCAATTTCCTTCTCACAGGACAGACAGCAGTCAGAGCACATACACAACCTTCATGACACCACTCCTTCACTTGTAAGTTCACAGACTGTACTGCAGACCCCATAGCTTCAGTATTGCTTCCTAGCAGCTGCTGTAGTGCTGGTTTTATACAGATTTTGTGAGATCACACAAGAAAGATGAAAAATGACAAAAACCATTTCACCCCACATCAGTGTAGATGATCTGATTAGTTGATCCACGCTGTCATGGGGTAAAGAAAATCTGTACAGCTAAGACACCATCAAGTTACTTTGGGGGGAAAAAGGTAACACCACCTCCAGCTTCAGTGTGTTAATAGACATCGCCATCAGAACCAACCCTCCACACGTGCCTTCCTCTGCATCACCAAAGTTACAGGATATCATCAAATGAAATCGGGGTTTAGTCTTCTAAATTCAAGTTTAAGGATTCTTTGTGCGGAATGTTGAATGGTGATAAACAAACAAGAGAGGAAGTTTAAACAGACTTAGAGACAAGCACCAAGGGCTTGGGCTTGGTGTTCTCACTTGTTCCTCTCACCTCGTAGTTTGTTCCCGTCCAGAACTGTCTCATTTCTCCTCTGCACCCAGCCACCACAGCAGAGGTCACCAACGTGAAAGGCACCAGGTAGAGCAGAGCAGGCTGCCCCATCCCCGACAGCAGCATCACTGCAAACGTCGTGATCATTCCCAGCAGATAGGCTACAGACACAATGCGAGGAAGGAGAGTCGACATGACACAGTATCATCGGATTCCCATCAACAGACATGGTCAGCAGAAATAATTATCACACTTCAGAAGAGCCTGATGCAGCTGAAACAAAGAGAATAAACACTCAACACTGTTTATATGTGGGGGAACAGAATTTTCAGACTGATATGGAATGCTACCGATGCAGGAGCTCAGGAAGTAGATCTTCTTTCTGCTGTTGGTCCAGACATCAAACCTGCTGCAGAAGGACACCAGGAGACCTGTTGGACCAATGAGGATGCAGATAGATCACACCACAAATGCTTTTCTGTCTGAGTTTGTCTTATTTTCTCTCTGCTTTTTAGTTCCACTTGACTAAGAGAATGTCAAACATCCAAACTACTTCCGTATGATAATATATGATCACAAGACTCACCTGGAACAATTATATCTCCATAACCCAGGATGGAGAACTGCATCCCACACAAGTTCTGAGCCCAAGCTGAGAACCGTGGAATACGCATCACGACAGGCAGCTGTGGAAATGAAATGCTTTAGTGCTTAAACACAGTTGAACGCAAACAAATACAATTAGTGTTGAACTGTGACAATCAGAATGCCAGTGACTTTCACAAAAGCTGTTACAACAGGCTCTAAATGCAGTGAGGCTACAAACCACCGGAGGCAATTACGATATGTCTGTTTTCGGTGCAATGACTCCAACACTACCAGGACTCTCAGACACTGTTTGCCTAAACTAATCAAACCCTGGTATTAAAAGTTTCTCATCAGCATTAATACTCTGTGCAACAGTTTGAGTTGTACTAATAAGGTCAAGGGAAAAGAAAACATGATTGTCAAGTCCTTTATGTTGGGATGTGTCAGTCCAGATGGTTGTGTTACAGTCTGTAGAGTAGCATGTGAGATAATCAGTCAGTCCTCTTTCAGAATCGACAGAATTCAACACAGCCAAATGCAGAGGTTACCTTCTCAGACGGAGGCGAGGGATCAGCTGGGACTTCCACCACATTCCCTTGTGTCTATGACAAAGCCCACCAAAGCCCAGGGCACAGTTAGTCAACTAGTCTGTTCTTACTCTCAGGTAAAATAGAAGCAGCAGTGCACATCAGCCAGGGAGTTATCAAAGCCAGTGCAAACTCATACATCAAGACATGAAACTAACACAAGAAATGCTCTCCAATCAATCAACGTGGGGAGACACACCTTATCTCCAGAAGCATCTGGGCCCAGTGCAACCTGCACCATAATGCTAACGCCATTCTGTTGGGAGACGTCAACCATTTCTGTTAGTGTGTCCTCGTCCTGACCATTTACAAACAAAAAAACAGGCAAGGGCAAAGAACAAACTGTGATTTGGTTTAATGTCATACCTTGGTGAAGAAGGGCGTGATGAAAACAAAGAACACGTCATACACAAGCAGGAGGCTCAGAAGGATCACACAGATCTGTGAGATCACAGAAATGAAACAGGCAAAGTTGATTTCAACATTTCTGTTGATTCATTCAAAAATCGCATACTTGCATACATACGCATAATCGTCTTATGAAAACAATACATAAAATGAAATGAAACAGAGCAAAACTACTGGAAACACAGTGGCACAAGAAATACTGCTCATGACGGCTAATGATGCACAAAGGACACGAGCCTTTGGGTGAGAAAAAGATAATAATGAACTAAAAATGTGATTGGGGCTGTGAGGAGGTACCTTGAAATTAGACAGCGAAATAGTCTTCATGAAGTTCAGGCAGAACGCGATGCCAAGGAGATCCTGCAAGATCCAGATCCATCTACAAAGATAGTCGGGTTTAAACAACTGAGTCATTTATACTGAGGGACAGTTCAGTTTATTCACGTACACGATTTCCAAACCGTTTCAATACAACAGTGACATGTTTGGGTTGTGAGTTTGCAATATGTTCCTGTATTTGCTATTTAAGGGCAGCTGTGGCTACAGATGTAGTTTACCACCATCAGGGTATGAATGTGGAGTGACTGAATGCTGTATCCACTGTACAACATCTTTGGGTGTCTAGAAAAACGCTACATAAGATTGATCCATTATTATTATTATTATTACTCTGTATTTCAGAATGTACACTGGTAACTTAAGCTGTTGTCGTAAGCAGCAGGGAAGTAGCCTTTTGTCACATGCTTTGAAAATGTCCTGCTATCAAAACACCTCACCTCAGTCGACTGGAATTTCAGCAGAGTGAAACCAGACGTACCTGTCTTCATTCCTGTAGACTCCCCATACCACGGCAATACTGATGCATATGGAAGCCAGAACGAGAGACCTCACCGACAAGGTTGTTTTGCAAACAGAGAAGCTAAAAAACACACAATGCACAATGCAAATAAACAGAAACCTGCAAGAATTGAGGTTTGCATAAGAGTGTGAAGCAGCCACTGACGCAAGACATAACTCACTTTTACTTCTTTTTACTGTCGCACCAATGTATGCAAATGTGTACTGTGTTTATGAACATGTGTACACATCTGTACAGGCAGCACAGATAGATATTGTAATAGTCACTGTGGGGCTTTTATCACATTTATTTTATGCTTAAAAAAATGAGCGTGTGTGTTTACTCTTTTACCTCCCAGTGGGACAGCCCAACTTTTCCAGAATTGCATCCATACAGCTGAACAATGCAGTTGCAGATGCCAAGCAGAATATAGCTATTATGATGTAAACTGGAAGGGAAAAAAAACACACATCATGTCAATATAACAGAAAATACTTGAAAATATTCTGAAATACATGTGAAAATTCTGTCCCATTTACCAAGAATGTTGTAGAAGAAATACATGAGGATGAGCATCCCACACATCAGGGCAACAAAGATGACCACTTTAAGAGGAGAATACAGGGAAAGTTCTCCACTGTCTGCTTTGTTTTCTCCACTTCCTCCTGCTGCTGCACCAGTGTTCAGCCGTTCTCTGTCAAAAACATTATTACAGTCTGCAACTGAAGCCATCAATCAAATCTATTAGAATCATATCTAACATGAGTCATAAAATGAACATTCAAAAATTGCAGTGAGCTATAAACACGACCTCCTCAGGAGACTCAAATACTGTAATTGTCACTTCTCACCTGCAATGACTGTGTCAAAACCTAGATGTGAGCATACCGAACTAGATGTTCAACTCCTTATTGAAGACCATGACTGTTCAAAAGAAAGCTCCTCTCCTGTCAGTGTAACAAAGTGCAAGGCGGAATAGTCACAATGTAAAGTTTCAAACCTAAAACGCTGCAGAGAGCTAACCTCCACATCAAACACTGATAATGGTTGACAGAGCTGTACAAAAAACACCAAAATGCTCTGAAATTTCAGAGAGAATCCTGAAGATTGCTGATGAGCGTCCAACAGTGAAATCTGTCATCATCCACACAGGCGTCTTCGATGTGGTCAAACAACAATCAGAGGTATTGAAACATGACTTTCTTGATTTGTTGAAAAAAGTTCAGCGTCTAAACACTGAGGAGTTTTTGAATGGACCTCGGCCGACTGTACGACGAGGAGATGAGAGATGCAGCAGACTGATGATGTACGTACATTTCTGGGAAGGCAGGCACCTCTTTATGTCAGATGGTGTTCACCTCAATAAGTCAGAAGCACTGTTGTTGAGCATCAACATGTTTTACTTTGTGCTCCAGATAGAACCCTCCTTCAAGAACCAGCAGCAAGACATTCCAAAACCAGAGATAAGTGAGAGAAAAGGCTACTGTCTGAGAAAAGGACTGACCATGGAGGACAGCAGTAAATGTCAGCGGACCATGGAGGACAGCAGAAACGGTCCCCCATCCAAAAGAGCTCAACTGGAGGCGCCCCAACAGGAGACTAACATTCTCCATCCCCACTCCTGGAATTCACTGACAGGCCAACAGTCCAAATCTATCCAGGTCATTGGGTGTCCCATCACCCTCCTCCCCTATGCTGGTGGAGGCATCCAATTTACCCCCACCCCTTCAGAGATCCTGCCTCCACACAGCCCGCTACAACCAATCTCTTACCACAGCCAGGCACCATCCACTGTTAGATCTGAAGGTGCTCCAGTCCCCACAATGAGCGTATGAGGTGTTCTGTGTCCTGGTTTTAAGGCAAATCTAGTGTCTGACTTTTCCATGGAACAGCTGGGGCCCATTGTTTCAGAAGCTTCATTGATTCACAAGATCGGTCCATCCCTCTAAAAAATGTCTCCATCAAATTTAATTTATATTGCGTGTCAGCCACAGTCCATGATGGTCCATGGTTTAGCACGTTTAACTTAGCTATTTTAATTTTTGGGCCTTTAGCAGGCAAATCATTATTAATCAATGATTTTACCATCAAGCACACGCTTGGTACTATGTTTTTAACTGAAACATGGTTGACACAAGAGAACAGTTTGGAAGTAAATGAGTCAGCCCCTCCAAATTTTAGTTATAGTGAGTGAGGAAGAATGCAGAAGAAAGGCAATTTTGTTTGATGGCCACATTCAGTGCATGAGACTTCTTATGGGTATATAATCACCATCAGCTGATGTCTGCATTTACAGATATGACTTATAATAAAACGTCTGGGAACAAGCTGGGAAGTGTCATTCACAGCATTATCATTTTAATTTATTGGGTTTATATGCCACACTTTTTGTATATGTATATGTGTAGTTGAATAATAGTTTACGTTAAGAAAATTGGATTCCATTTCATTCCAGTGAAGAATGTAAAAATATGATGAGAACTTCTGTGTCTACTATAAAAGAAGAACAAGCACAAGCAGCAACTATTCATATCACTACTAAACAATGGAAAAAAATGACGGATGTGAGCATACAGAACTGAATGTGAACTCCGTTATCTCACCTCTCACATGCCCCGTTCCAGTAACCACCCAAAGCAACCGTGGCGACGGAAATCAGCAGCATGACGATGATGCTTGGGTCAATCTTTAAGTGTGGTGGAGCATAAAGCTTCACCTGCATCCCATCCCCAAACACCTGACCACAAGCACAAAACCATTTAATGAGAAAATCTACACTTACTTTGACTCACTAGAGTATGACATGACAAACACTGGGGCCAAAATGGATGGATAGTTGGGGGAGGGTGGCTGGTTAATACGTCAAATAAGTTAACTGTAGGAAAGTAAAAACAACAAATGAAGCAGAATTGAAGAAGTGAAGACAGTCGTCTGACCTGCTGTGCTTTGAGGAAATCCCTGTACCTCATGACTGCCAGAGGAATTTGGACCTTTGCATACTCTGAGTCATTGGCTGATGGAGTGATCTGAGGAGAAGGGACTTTCATAAACCTCTGAAGACTTTCAGAAGATTCTAAGCCATCACGCATCATTGTCATAGATGTAAAAGCTGGCAATGTGGAAAAAAAAATGTTTTGCAACTTACAACCAAATCCACCCACTGACGTTTCACTTCCTTATTCCTGAATCACTTATACCTTAGCATTCTGCAAGGTACTGTACATTCTCAACATGTACTGATACCAATTGTGAACATTTCACCATACTCCACTTACTCATATTGATTAATTCTACAAACTTGTGAAAAATATAGACGACACCAATATGTACGTAAGACATGCAGGATGATGTCTTACCAATGATGTGTTGCTGGCAATGAGCAAAGTTGTAGCTCCAAGACCCTGAGCAACCAGAGCTTTTTGGCTGAAATCACATTCCCCCCTTTTGACCACCAATGCTTTGCCCTTCACCGCCTCTGGGCTGACCCCCGAAGGGTCACACAGAACAGTTGAGGTCATGTTTACTACTGGATACTGCACCTAAAAAGATTAAAGAGATGGAAAGAAGGTGAGGACGTTTTTGTTCTTTCATCAGAAAACTGATGTGACATTTAAAAATTGTAGAAACTCACAGCATCATCAAGAGTTAGTGCTATTGGGGTCCAGGATTGATTGTTGACAATGCAGAACTCCTGATATGTACTTTCACTTGAAACGTGCAAGATCGCCTCTTGGCAGTTTATCTGTTGGGAAAGCAATGTCAACCCATTAAGTTCTCTTGTGAGAAGTTAATCTTTTGAGATTCATAATTCATTAGCCTGGTCAGATAGAACTTCAAAAATAAAAATCCCCCCCCAAAAAAAACAATAAATCAAAATAAATTACTTCAAAGATGTCCATAACCAAACCAAAAGCAGCTTGTTGAAGGTCATGTGATATGGTCAAAGGTGGGGGATAGTTTTGTGTCTGTAATCACCATCAGCTGATGTCTGTATTTACAGATAAGATGTATAATAAAACATCTCAAGCTGGGAAGTGTCATTCATAGCATTCTTTTTTTAAAATTGATTGGGTATAAAACCCCAAACCTTTGTATACTTTTAGTTGAATAATAGTTTATGTAAAGAAAATTAGTTCAATTTCATTCCAAATAAGACAATTAAAAGAAGATTAGAACTTTTGCGTCTACTATAAAAGAAGAACAAACACAAACAGCAGCTATACTCGCTGCTAAGCACCGAAAAAACGATCCGAATAACCAGTTAGAAACCGTTTTTAAGTTGAAATGATGTCTTGTAAGTGACTTATTCATAATTGTTCCGGTCAATGTATGCAGATAGGACCAGTAAGGATCGGAATCCCAGTTTGTATGAGGAGATCGTTTACAAACCCTCAACGTCAGAACAGAGAAATAATAAAAACGAAACCTGTGACCGTTTACGGTTCACTTTCGACTGGACTCAATTTCTGTCGGAAAATCTCTTTACCTTTACCCAGGAGATAATTTCACAATAACCCAGCCAAATGTGCCATAGTTTCAAATCCAAGGTGTAAACATTCTGATAAATATCTTTCGAAGACTTCCCCGATCAAAGTCGGCTTGCTAGCTTGAACAACACTAGCACTGATCAGCCGTGGATTAGCTTCGCGCTAACATTTTCAGCCCTGGTTTGTTGTGGAGACGGGAAAACACGACCCCCTGTCTAAAATAAAGTCACGATCTATTGATAAAATGAATGTAACTGAAATGTCACGGTACTGTTCTCCGATGTAGACACTGAACACCAGGCCTGTCAGTTTCCAATGCAACTCCGTTGGTAATGTACGTCTACTTACCCGTGTCAAGAAAGTAACCCACAAGATTATTGTGACAGTTCTTCCCATTTTACCACTATTGTTTTGATAAGAGCGTCTGTGGCACCAACATCAAATCACTGCAGCACAGTGATTCTACTTTGTTTAAAACGTAACCCCTTTCTTCATAGCCGTTGTTACGCTACTCAAAGCGCTGAGGCACTTCCGGGTTTGGTTCATACCACGTGACGATCACGCCGCCAGTTAGTTTCTGCTCCACAGCACGCATGTGGTTAAAAGGCTTCAATTCATTGTTAAAATCATCTATTATTCAGTCCCTTCCCTTCTTCACACTCTAAAACGCAGCACAAAAAAGAGAACTGAGGATTGTTTATGTAAATGATTGCAGCTGAGACAGTGAGAATACAGGAGCAGTCATATTTACAAGTTTTTATACAGGTTTTATAACTGAACCAAATCATAATGAAGAGCTGACTTAGGCCAAAAAATATAAATAATCTTGGAAAAAATGGCACAGGCCAGTATTTTAAGAGGGTGAAAATGAAAAAACAAACAAACCGCAAAATACGAATAAATTGAATACAATTGAATAAATATAAATCGGATGTGTTTCCCTCAACAGACCACATATAACTTAAGAAATACATATAAATTTACTCTAAAATACTGCTACAAGAGCAATAGCAAGGTTGGACACTGATTGGATTAGCAGCAGTACACAGCAAATGCTGGGATGAGCATGATCATGACCTTTTGGCAGTGAAGGGATCTCAGACAGAGTCTGAGAACAGATCTCTAGACCAATCACAGACATCATTTTCATCATAAATGGAACCATTCAGTACAGCCACAGTTTCACCATCAGCTGTTCTGACTTCATCACAAACTGCTGTCCTACTGTCAGGTGGCAGATTAAACACATAATACTCTCCCTGTGCCACATGCGTCGGTGATGACGCACAAGCTGGGTCCAACAAAGTTCTTTGACAACTGAATCCACCTCCCTGCTGTCCTTCCCCACTACTCATATTACAACAGCTTTTATCGCTTCCGTTTCCTCTCAGCTTCAGTGTTTTAGCAGCAGGAGTTGGGGCAACAATCACGTCATTGTCTTCACAGTTACTCCTGTCAGAAACACTTAAATCACATATGTGGGTCCTGTTTGCCTCCATGTTAAGAGTGCCTCTCTGGATCGGGAGGTGCTGATGGGCGAGCTGATGGCATTTATGCTTGTCTGATTTCCACAATCTCCTTTTTGAGATCCCCTTTTTGCGTCTGCTGGACGTGGAACTACACAGTATGTTTATTCCTCCACAGTGTTCTTCACAATGGGGCAGCTGGTCAGCGCTGACAGTATTAAGTTCATTTCTAAGCAGATTCCTCTCAGGTTTAGAACTTGATTTACCTGTTCTCAGTCTTCTGTATAAGGGAGTTACAAGAGCTCCCTTTATAATGGGGGTGGACTGTGAAGAAGGGATGCAGTTCAAACTCAATCTCTTCCTGCTGCTCTCATCTTGTCTGCATTGTGAGTTGAACCTGTCACATTCGTCTCTGTTAGTATACAAATAACTTTTTAGGTCCTGTTGGTCTGATGTCAGATGTGGAGTGTTGGACTTTTCACTTGTCGGGGGCTCTTTGTCCGAGCTTCTATACAACACTTCTGTGCTCCTCCTGACAGTTTCTGCACGTATGCTGAGCCCATGTGCGGTCATGTCCATTTGTGAGCTATTAAAAAGGTCTGCTGAGCAATTGTAGACATCTTCCTCATGTTCCTCCTCCTCGTTGTTTTCAAAACTAGGAGAAACTGCTTTCTCATCCTTCCAGTCACACTCATTACAAAAGCTGCTCACACATTCACTGGGGTCCTCATGTGGCAGATCAGAACGATGTTTCCCAGCTCCATTGTCCTGTGCAGTTGTATTTGTGATATCAAGTAATCGAGGACGGCGTCTTTCCCTGATCTCTGTGTCAGTCTGACAAACAGACATGGATTTTATTGACGACTTCCTGTCTTGTGATGTGACCCCCGTGTTGATTTGGGCTGTTCCTGTCTGATTTTGCGCAGTCAGACGTGAACCTGTTTCAAAAAGCCTGCCGGAGTCTTTGTTCGCCTCAGACAGAAACTCTGTGAGACTCTCTGAAAAAGGGAAATCTTCCCATGCTAATGAGCTTGGCAAGAGGGTTTTAGTTAGTTGTTTGGGAGAATTAGCTTTAACGCTGGATGACAAATCATTTCTGCAGGTCGGTTTGATCGGGACGTTCCTGACAGCCTTTTCAAATGAGAGGTGTGTGTATTTGACGAATGATGGACTAGTGCAATAACTGTTCTCTTGTGAAAAAATGGACGACAGCACTCTCCTCTTGTTGGGATGGTCATTCTCCAGCCAGTCTCTTTGTTGGTGATGTGGTGTTTTGTTGTTGTCTGTCTGTCGCCTCTTCTCCTCTCCACTGTCTTGGGTGCTGCAGTCCTCTTCCTGCTCTGCAGATGAAGTAACCAGTCCGAGTGACTGACGCCACGGTGGAGTGGGAGTAAGACTGACGTCCTGGTGATGTGACCTATGAGGGAAAACGACACTGTGAAGAAGACGTCTCACATAAGTGAGCTAATTGTTGCAGATTTACATTTAAAACCTCTCAGTTCACTTCAACAAATAAAGGAAGGAGGAAAAGGGAGGTGTCAAATATAGAGCTAAAACAGAAGAAACACTGGTCAATTTGTTCTTAAATGTATTACCGTTGCAGTGACTGGGGAAGAAGACCTGAGAGAGAAAGCGTGGCATTATTGAAGCTGCTGGTTGGAGAATGACGACCAATTCGCAGCAGTGTTGTTGCTGGGGGGCCGAAGGGGTCAGTGGATTCCAGCTCATTCTCTGCAGCTTTCTGAAGGAGAAGCCGATAATAGCTGATCACTGAGCAACCTTCCAGGCCTGGAACATCCGGAAGGTTCATCTGAGTGGCAACAAACTGCATCGTGCTTTTGCTGCCAAAGCCGTTGTGAACAGGAGCTCCTGACCAAGGCGCACTCTCAGACCCAGTCATCTGCAGAGCAAAGAGACAGGTAAATAATCTAAACACCAATAGAGGAGCGTATGGATGAATCCAAAGTCAAAGCAGTTGTACCTTTATTCCAAATATAAAATGTCTGCCAATGAAACAGTCCTCCACGGCCTTCACCAACAATTTGGATCTTGCTGATGCTTCAGCTGGTTCTTCTGAGTTCTCCACCAACCTACCATGGTAACAACAAAGCAGTCACCAAACAGGCAAAGCAATAAAAAAAAGACGAAACACAGATGTGTGTGTTTTATGTGCCACGTTAAACTGCAGGTGACATTATAAATGGGTTCCCTCTGTGTTTTATAACATAGTGATGCCATTTCTTTCTTAACAAAGAGATGAAAAATAGTCTTATGGCACAAGAGGTTCGTCTTTAAAAAGGTAAAAAAGAAGTGAAATATCACACAAATATGACGGATAGGCTTTTTTAAAATTTTCCCTGGAAGTCTGGGTAGAAAATTGCCATGACTTTTACAAAACCTTCAGGCTTCTGATCTGTTTGTTCTCCATCTATTGTCTTACCTTTGTAAACCACTCGCATGAACACCGAAGAATTGGTTCAAGCAGGTGCCAAATACCGTGACTCCGAATATACTGGTGTCCCGGGTCACCTTCACTGACAGACGATATCTGTACTCCACACGCTCCCTCAGACAACTGAAACCACATCTGGAGCACCTGCATCTGTGAGTAAGTGAGATGGAATTAGATGGAACAGAGGCTGACACATTGGTGGTGGTGGTGGTTGGAGGG
>CAAKHB010002732.1:61642-97793 GCA_901007665.1 Aeoliscus strigatus
GGGGTCACCCAGACAATTCCAGTTTGATAGCTCCTGTAATCACATTAATCACATATGTGCAAACATAATTGCACAAGGTTTTTCTAATAATCAAAATGAGCTTTTTAACACAATTAGCTAACACCATGTACAATAAGACCACTGTGATTTTTGCAGGAAATGGCCCCTGTGCATCTATATGATAATATACTGTATAGTAATATAGATATTACATTATATATCAGCCGTTTCCAGCTGGAGTAGTCATCCATCATGCTAACAGTCTAGGATTTGACTTCACTCAGACATGCAGTAGTTCTGGTGATGTAAACTCAGACATGTATTACCTTTGTTCGGACGTTGTATATGAAATAAAGTACCACTGGGTGCGTAAACACACTGAATGTTCACATATTCAAGTAGCTTATTCAGAGTCGATTACGTTATAAAATGCAGCAAATACAGACTCGTCACCGAAACTTCAGCTCCTTGTTTTCGTATCTTATCTAGTTGAATTACCTCGTCGTGTCCTGCCGCTGAACATCGATCCTTGACAGACAGCTTTTACAAAATGGATAAAACACACACGCATCTTGTAGTGACACCACGGAACAATCCACCAGAACCCGTCGAACCGACATTTGATCAGCTGGAGGTCAGTTGAGGACCGCAGCTAGCGGGCTAACTTTCGGCTAACTCATGCTAATTTCACTGAAACTAGTATTTAAAAAGTTCGATCAAATGATGTCAGTTCCTAATTCAAAAGACATCACATGCTCAGTCATTCGCTGTTTTCCTTTCTTCACTTCTTCGTGGATTGTTTTGATTTGCGTTGCGTTGGCGGCCATGTTGTAGGTGCCCCCTTCCGGACTGGATCGGCAGTGCACAATCTGAAATCTACCAACGGCAGAGGGAGAGACCAGAATAGAATCAGTCAGTAAAATAATACATAATCAAGACAAAAACATGTTTTTGGTTTAAATTTCGTCATTTATGTACAGCATCCTGTTTCATTGATGACTGTTCCATTATATGTGATTATCATGAAAGTGATATTTCCTCTATATGTACATAACATTTTCCTATAAACATGTTGAATAATTTTATATCATCATTTCAATTCACAACTCAACAATCTAGCATGCGCAGCACACATGACAATGCACTGACTCGCGGCCAGGACATTCATTTTCCATATTGGTCTGACTTTTTTAACACTGTACACTGAGTGACTGTATCACCCTTCAAGGTAATGTGAGACCAAAGGGGACTGGATGACACCCTAGTGCTCATTGTCAGTTAGCTAATAACCAGTCAGTTGAATCTGCCAAGATGTAATCAGAGGCTTGTTCAACCCGGATAGTTCATACGGCTACCTATTGCATAAAGATTCGAAGAAGTAAAAATATTACAAGTGCACAAAGGCAGATGGACAATCTGCTCAAGATTGTTATCATTTGGAAAATGATGTACCAAAACAAACTGAATGATTTACAGAACAGGATATACAATATAAGTATTGTGGGAGGAAGTGGTGTCAGCGTGTTCCCACGGTGACCTCAACAACTATCGTTCTGGGCATTGGAATATGAATTTCCTTGTTTTTGACCATGTTATTTCGCACCATTCATTAAACAAGCAATATGTTTTCTTCTCCATTTTTCAAGCCTCTGCATAAATGGTCCATCTAACAAACTTGCACAACATAAGACAATTACTTGACCCCCCCTGCCCCCTCCCTACACACACACAGACACATCTTTATTATTAGTTGTAAATACTATGTCATATTCAATGTATAGACATGGAATCAATCAGTATTAACGCCATCAGCATATTCAGCCTCGAGCAAATCAATGTTTATACGTTGTCTTTAGGAAAGCTGTGCACTGTTCATGCTTCTATTTTTGAATACACCTACAACAAAAAAAGAGTCAGAGTTCTGTAATTCCCTCTGATAACTACGAGAAGGCTTTCTTTTTTGGTAGCCAATAGTCAAACTGCTTGCTCAGCAAAAACTGCTGGTTTGTAAACGTTTAAAAATCTGTCTTTGTTAAAAAGTCACTGCACAAAGAAGTGTTCAGGAATCATTGATTCCATTGAAAACCAATCACACCTCAGATAAAATCTGCTGTTAAAACGTACCATATGGTGATGGATTTTCAAGTGTACATGCAAACTTTTGGTCTCATCCCTGAAGCTCAGTGAGGCTAAAATTTGAGATCAACACAGCTGCCATGTCTTGCCCTAACCCGAGTGTGTGACTACTGCAACCGTGGCTCCGGGTTTTTGAATTAAACGTGCCTCTTTCAAATCTGCCATGATGTCATAAGCATCCTCAAGCTGCATAACCCCTACTTTAGATAAGAGCTCTCATGTTGCTTGCAGCGCAATTTGAGCACGCAATTTGTCAGATATAAGTGAATGCAACATGATGAGCTATGCATAAATATTTCACTGTACATGTCTGATGTGAAGCAGCAGTATATTTTAGGCCTTTTATATGCAAATGTGTACTCTGCATGTGAGTACACATTGACAATGCTCACTTTCAGGGCAGGTATTTCATATCGTACATACATAAAACACACACATACTTTCCCAAGAATTTATATTAGAAAGGAAATAGAGTCCCTCATCGCTTCTCTCATCCCCTACCCTTCACCCTTGGCTGACACAACATCCGTTCGGTTACATAGGACCAGTGAAGCCAGAAGACTGTGGTGACAATGAACAACATGTTATGGGTCAGAGTGATCCCGACCTCACTGACCATGCGGTGACCACCGCTGAACTATCAGTTCTAAATGCAACCAGGGGAATTAATCCATGTGAATGAATTAGAGCAGATCCTGCCACATGCGTACAAGGACATCACAAACGTGGCCAAGTTACACTGACAAACCTGCGCATTTACATTCCTCATTTGTTCATCCATTCATCCTCGCTTGATGAATAATGAATCATCTCCCTACTGTCAAAATGTAAACAGCCCCCTTTGTTTCAGCTGCATTCAACTTTCTGTATTGTACAAGTGCAACACAAACTTCCAGGCCAGGAAACAAACCAGGGACCTTCTTGCTACGGGGTGACAATGCTCACCACTGCACCACCATGTCTCATTCACCACGTGTAGAATTAAAATGCATTGTTCTGGTAAGACACCAACTCCTCACGTGTTAGTTTTTCACTGAGAAAGTTGCTCCTGTTCTGCAGAAAATTGCAGGTCCATGCTAAAGCCATGACTCCCACCCCCGTGACCATGTCCTCCACCATGGATTGATCGTAAAACAGAACAGAGCTGGGATCGCTTCCATCATCTGTACATTTAGAACATGTGCTGCAATCTGCTCTCCTGCTGATTATGAATATAAACCTGCAAATCATTCCTGGATCTTCTGTAGAACACAGCTGCAGAACCCACTGGTGGAAAGCCATCAGAATACCATCAGAACCATGTCCTTGCAGCAGGAATAATTTCACATTCTATTGTATGTAAAAAGAAGTATTATACAACAGCATAATGTGGATGCATCATTGAGTTTTTTTCATGATTAAGACATAGTGATATTACTGAGTCATTTTTTGTATCGTTCCATCTCTAATAGACACTAATGTTACTGTGGTCTGTATTATCACCACATTTAAGGTCTATTTTTTTTTTAATTAGGCCACTCTACAGGAAAAACAAGTTTCCTTGGATGTTTTCCTGTGCTTTATATTTTGGGAAAACAATGTTTTTCAAATTTTAAAATAAATTGAAAAAATACTTGTGAAAAGTAAAAAAAAAAAAAACACGAGGGGGCAGCAGGCTCAATGTAACTCGCTGTTGGAGGGCTTTATAACCCTTTATAACCCAGCCCCCTGCTAATAGGAGGCACTTAACTTAGCGCAGCCTCCATGAGAATGCCCCAAAGGAAGTGTGAGTGGACAGGGAGAGGGTGTAAAGAGTGGTTGGAGAAAAGGGCAGAGACACTGTGAACTGAGAAATGAAATTTCCTCTCTGTCCTCCAGTGGGAGCTTCCCCTGCCGCTATCATCTGACACACACTCTTTCAATGGCATCTGAGGACATCGATGTCACAGTCAGATTTGACCTCAAGAGGCAAACGCATGAGGTAAAAGTGCGACTTGCGTGAACATTGATGCAGTTTGACCAAATCTACAAACAAACAAACAAACAAACAAACACAAATCAATTGTTTCCTCAAGGTTTTAATTCATACCAACCTCAAACAATCTTTTACTTGTATCATTTACAAACACAGGAAAGGGCTCAGTGCCTTAAAGGAGGTGATTATACTCGAAACTATTCCATTTTACAACTAACTAAATCGATTTATGTAAAGCAGTATGTGATATCAGAGAGTGATTGCTGATTTTATTTCTTTTTTCAAGGGGGACTTGAAACTGATTACTGATTTGCCCGATGCCTCATCAGGCGCTGAATGACTTTTCAATCATGTGATTGTAGACAGGAGGAAGTTGTAGGGGCTGAGATAAACTTAATCTTACTGCAGTAATACAAAGTTTACTTTGGGTGCAAAGGTGATAAGATAATACTGAATGTGTCTTTACACAAATCAGTTGTGGTTAATAGTTTTACCTTCATTGTGTAATTACAATACAACACTTGCTTCTTTGGAAGTTTTGCATTTCCCACCGTGGAGGGGATAAGAAGGAGGAATGTGCTTTGAGAAGTTGAACAAGTGCCTTAATTAATCCCTGTCACCTCTACTCTCAGGTTGACCAGGGCTCAATGTCTGAGAGATGTAACCATGGAAACAGAGCTGTTACATTTACTCTTTCGTCAAATCCTGGTGAGAGTTTCATGAGACAAGAGAGTCAGAACTGAGCTGCACTGGTTCTCATGGAACTGACCGAGTTGGAAATGTACAAGTACCTGGAGGAAACCTGAGGGAGGCACACAAAGGCCCCAGCAGGCTTTGACTGTGAGGTGACAGCTCTCCAACCTCCCAAATTGTATGTAAAGATTTCACAGCAGAACGATGATGGACTCAGAATCATCAAGGACGTGAAGAGAAGAGAAATCTCAACTTTCCTCTGGACATTTGTGTCATTCCTTTTAATGGACTGTATGACTGATGTCCAGCGGGCTCTGTTTTAGTCGGGTTCTTCTTGTTTGTAGAAATTCTCATGTTTCTCATGTTTTTTCCAGAAGCTCATGTTCTATCACATGACTCATACAATATCTGTCTCACACAGAGGTAAGATAAGATAATCCTCGACTGTCCCACAGCAGGAATATTTGCAGTGTCACAGTATACCTGTAAGAGAAAAAACAGACAATAGCATGCAGTATGAGCATATGAGCAGGGAAAATAAGGACTGTGAGGGAGGGTAACACCAGAGAAACGTCATGAACTAATATTACAAATGGTACTTTACAAGGCTCAAAAAAAGAAACTAACATGTTTTCATCAGGCCGTATGTTTCCTTAATATTCCATTCCCTCCTCCTGTGAGCAGCGCTGAGGTCAGACCCACCCCGGGGTGTCACACCACACCCTGCCTCTGCGCGCCTCTGATTGGAACATGTTGAACGGAACGCGCAGCGCACGAGCGCTGGATGAGCCGCCAGACGAGCAGGACGCGTTCAGGTGCTCCAGAGCTGCAGATGGAGGATCACAGAGCTGATCTGAGATCTGATCTGATCTGACCATCAACACCGAGCTTTGGAGGCGCTTTGCTTTTAAACGGCTCAACTATCATCAGGGACTGCACGTAAGTTGGTTTCTTTTCTGGATGGATGGATAGATAGATAGATGGATAGATAGATAGATAGATAGATAGATAGACGGATAGATGGATAGATAGATAGATAGATAGATAGATAGATAGATAGATAGATAGATAGATAGATAGATAGATAGATAGATAGATAGATAGATAGATAGATAGATAGATGGATAGATGGATAGATGGATAGATAGATAGATGGATAGATGGATAGATAGATAGATAGATAGATAGACGGATAGATGGATAGATAGATAGATAGATAGATAGATAGATAGATAGATAGATAGATAGATAGATAGATAGATAGATAGATAGATAGATAGATAGATAGATAGATAGATAGATAGATAGATAGATGGATAGATAGATAGATAGATAGATAGATAGATAGATAGATAGATAGATAGATAGATAGATAGATAGATAGATAGATAGATAGATAGATAGATAGATAGATAGATAGATAGATAGATAGATAGATAGATAGATAGATAGATAGATAGATAGATAGATAGATAGATAGATAGACAGACAGATTGAAAGACAGATAGATAGATAGATAGATAGATAGATAGATAGATAGATAGATAGATAGATAGATAGATAGATAGATAGATAGATAGATAGATAGATAGATAGATAGATAGATAGACGGATAGATAGATAGATAGATGACTCCTGATGACTTTTTTATTAAGTGCACTAGATGAGCCCTGCACATCCTCCCCCTGTGAGCAATCGTTTAATACAGGCTTGTGAAAACAGGATATGAGTGGAGGAGATGGTATAGCTGTGACTAAATACTTGTCATGTATGTTAGGTTTTGATACTGTATATAGGTGTGAATTACTCTGTGTTGGTATATGTACTGTATGTAGGTACCATCCACTGTAACCCCGTGGGACTGAGCTGTCTGAATGTGTAAAATGAAAAAGGAAAGAAAACATTTTAAAACCAGATACTAGATGAAACAGACTACTTTAGAATACATGTCAGGATCAGACATCAGTTTTCAAGATATGTACAAAGTACCAGTTACTTTTTTCTGTTGGAATGAGGCATCACATCATCCTCAGACACATCATATTCCAATATTTTGGTCAATTTTGAAAATCGGTGGTGTCCCAGGTCAAAAGACGAGGGCAGTTTTCTAACATTTCATCACAATAGTTAAAGAAATATCATGATTAAATCCAATTAGTTCATTTGATCAATTCATCATAAACAATGTTGAATACGGTATCAGGTGTAATGGCAGGAAATGTACTACATCATATTATTCTTTGCATCCTGTCTCATACGAATGCCGCCTCCCACATACATACATAAAGATATTATTTCCCCTTGATAAGCAAATGCATTATTCATGGCATGTTTGCGTTTCCGTAACATAAATGTGTAAATGAGTTGATCATCTCACTTCACAGCCTCTGACTCATCCAAAGTGTCTACTTTGCTTCTCTCTCGTTACCAGCGCTGACCTTCACGCTGGATGAGCAGAATGCTTCCTCCTCTGCCGGCTTCACAAAATGAACACGACGCTGTCTGACTCCGTGGTGAGCATGTATCACCTGACGACGGAGGACCAGCTAAACAGCAGCTACAACTGCTCTACGCCGCCTCCGTTCAATGGGACGGCGGGGGGCAGCACGCTGCAGCTTCCCACGTTCACCACAGCAGCCAAAGTCCGAGTGATCATCACGTTCATTCTCTGCGGCGTGTCGGCCTTCTGCAACCTGGCTGTGTTGTGGGCGGCGCACAGTGACGGGAAACGTAAGTCGCACGTTAGGGTGCTGATTGTCAACCTGACGGTGGCCGACCTGCTGGTGACCTTCATCGTGATGCCTGTGGATGCTGTGTGGAACATCACTGTCCAGTGGCTCGCTGGGGATTTCGCCTGCAGGCTACTGATGTTCCTGAAGCTGCAGGCGATGTACTCCTGCGCCTTCGTCACTGTGGTGATCAGTCTGGACAGACAGTCAGCCATCCTCCACCCCCTGGCCATCAGTGAGGCCAGAAAGAGGAACCGAGTCATGCTGACGGTGGCGTGGGGTATGAGTGTCCTGCTGTCAGTCCCTCAGGTCAGGATTCAATCTGCTTGTCATTCAGAATCCAAAAGAAGTTTTGCTCTTATGCCAGGGGTAGTGTCTTTTCAGAGTGTGATCAATATTTTACAAGTAGTAATTCAGGTCCAACACCGAGGACAATCAACTTAGAGGCCGAGTGCGAATGCTGCGTTGATCAGCACATCTTCCACGGTTGTGAACACTTGAGGATAATCAGACCGCTGGGAAGCAGTTTGTTACCCAGCATTACCCTGTTTGCTTTGCATGTTACAGGTCAAATTAAATCGCATCAAAATTACAGTGAATCATATGAAAATAAAAACAAAACAATAAACCTGCTCAGAGTCTGAACTAACCAACAGAGCTGATGATTTTTTTTTCTACTCAGAGATGTGGAGCCAGTGTTGCTCTTAGACATAAACAGACCCATTATGGTTGAATGACAGGACCCAGGTCAAACCGACAGGATAAGTAGGTCTAATCTGCTCGGAAACTTTCCACAAATTATATATGAGACATCAATGTCAGACACATGTCACTGCAGGTTTTATGGTCATCGATGCATATATATATATATATATATATAGTCAGTGACACTATGACGTGTGTGAGGAAACTGGTCTCCAGATTCTTGTCCTGTTTGGTCCCTTGTGGGTTAAAGGGCATCAGGTGTGTCTGATTTGGAAAGGAATTAGTTAGCAATAATATACTTTATTAAAGCAGAAACATGTCCTCCGTCAGATACTAATCTCAGAATAAGCAGGATTTTATGCAAGGCACAGTTTACTGGTTCTTTATGAGAAGAGATTGATCGTGTTTGGCTCCCATCCTCCAGTGTCGTCAATAGCCACCATTCTATCTGTGTGTGGAGCAGGATTGGTAGAAATAACGACCATGCTACTTCCCATACTCAAAAATGTTCTGAATATGGTTCATTTCCCTCCTCAGATATTTCTTTTCCACAATGTGACCATCATCCATCCTGAGGACTTCACCCAGTGTACTACGCGAGGAAGTTTTGTGGCTCACTGGCATGAAACTGCATATAACATGTTCACCTTTTCCTGCCTGTTCCTGCTGCCGCTCATCATCATGGTCACATGTTACACCAGGATCTTCTCTGAGATCTCCAAGAGACTGAGAAAGGACAACTGTGAGTGTAGTTTCACCCCTTTTTCAAACTGATGAACACAGGACTGCGTTCATAATTACATCTTCTTATCCCACATAGAGCTGAAGTAAATTTCACTTTCTGACACTACATAACTACAGTATGAGTTTATTTAACAGTTGTGGCTTTGTAAAGTACCTCGCAGTGCAGATAGTTGAGTTACGTTTCAGGCTTTCAGATGGGAATGGCAGCTTTAAAATAGCACTGAGGATCCAGGACAGATCTTCATAGGTCTGATCTGTATAATACACAATCCTCAGTTTAGTTTGAATGAGGTATTATTTTGTTTAAATAAGCCACAGCACATTTACACTGACCGTACAGGGTGTTATTTCCGTTATACATGCACAGTAAATAACAAAATTCTCCCTAATCTGTATTTGAATGTCAACTTCTTTGGCGTGTTTCTCTCCGTTCTGCTCCCAGTTTCCTCAAACGAAGTGCGCCTGCGGCGGTCAAACAATAACATTCCCAGAGCAAGGATGAGAACGCTGAAAATGAGTATTGTGATCGTTCTGTCCTTCATCGTCTGCTGGACTCCATACTACTTGTTGGGCCTGTGGTACTGGTTCTTCCCTGACGACCTGGAGGGAAAAGTCTCCCACTCGCTGACCCACATCCTGTTCATCTTTGGGCTCCTCAACGCCTGCCTGGACCCACTCATTTATGGCCTTTTCACTATTCACTTCCGACAGGGGCTCAAGAAATATTACTGCAGCGCGGCCACAGCATCCGACCTAGAAAATAACACAGTGATTACTGGATCTTTCACCAGCGCCACCAACTCGTTCCCACTGAGGAGAGAGGCGAGCCCCAGCAGCCAGGAGAGGTTTGTGCTGTGTGGGGATAACTGCAGCAAAGTAGAGTCCACAATCACTCGAAGCAGCCTTGTAACAGAAGATATAGAGATATCTCCACGCCACCCGAGCCCCGTGAAGAGCATATGAGGAGAATCTAGATGATTTATTCAAATTTATACCCTGACATATGTGAAGTCATGTTTTCTCAGATTTGTATGGTATTTTAACAAAGTCTTACATGCTTTTATACATGGTTCAAACAGCCACACATCAGTTTAGCGTGGTTAATATAGAATTATTTTAGGGAGAGGTCCCTTAAATGAAATTTAAAATCAGACAGACAGAGATCCACTGTATCCAACTAAGCTATCTAAAGGAAATAAAAATGTACTAAGTCAGGAACAATGAACCTGCCTGGATGTAGTTTGCAGAGTTCGGAGTTTGGACTGTTCATGAAAAAAATAAAATGACAGGACTAATTTACACTTGCATTAGTAATTCAATATGAGTCCACTGAATAAATCAGAGGCAGCAGTTTTTGAACAAAGCTGTATGTATACACAGGGTGACCGAAGGATGATGATGAAAACAGAACCCCCGCATTCACCTGGTGAAATCAAGACGTCCGTCTTGGTTTGATCTGCAAGACAGTCGTGGTCTAGAGGTCAAACCAGAATTGTCCCACTTCACAAATATGTTAGTGTGTGAAAATAACTACATTAACTCCTTGTAAAGAAGCAACAAAGTAAAGCAAAATCTGATCTGCATTACAAACGCGACATGAATAATAACATGGATGCACAACACAACACTGCATAGAGTCTGTTTCTTGAGGGGGCAGCTGGATGTAATCACCGAGTTCATGTCCAAGAGAAGACATTGGTTTTTGCTTTTGCAATGTTCAGACTGATGGTCTGAACGTTGAGTTTCACACCCACAACTGGTTTGTGAATGCACATTCAACAGTTCATACACAAATGACATGAAACGTGCATTTATTTTTTTTCCGTCTGCCTTCATTCATTCTGAGACTGGCGGAGCTTCCTCTGCTTGTTTCCATGTCTGCTTTCTTGCTTCGCTCCTCTCATGCACTGACAGAGCTCTGCCCGTAGACAAGAAAACACTGACTATTTAGAACGCCGCATCCTCAAGCAAGACAATTAAAACACAGCAAAAGCAAACCTTTGCTGGAGGTAGAGGCTGCAGGCTTCTAGTAGGTCAAAATGACGTGTTTTTGGTTGCTGTCGAGTGTCTGGACGTGATATAATATATTGGTTGAAGATGTCCGTCTCTCTGAAGTGGAAGGTGAAAAGCTGACTGTGGTCTTCCTCAGAGGAGCCACTGCAGCCGGTCCTCTGCTCACCTGAGTGGGACACTTTGGATTAGTGATCCAATGGGGCTGTTACTGTATAATGAAAAACAAATTGGAATATGTCTGTGGGATTACCTTGTACGAAGAGAATTTGCCGGCTGGTGTTCAGAGCGTAGACAGGATTGCAGGGAGTAGCCAGCAGATGGGTTTTAGGACAAATCAAGACACACACAACGGTTCTGTTGATGACGTCTTGAATCACGACCTTTCCGCTCCTCAGCACCACAAGCGACTGTTAGAAATCACAGCAGGCAGAATTAGACACAGAGGAGGCTAAAATGACCGTAAGTGTCCGTTTATCTTTTTTTTCTCCAAGCCCACCAAGCCCTGCAGGAATGGCACTGGTACAGTGATGCTCGGCAGGTCTCCATTGTCTTTTGGCCTGTAGAGGTATGTGAAATAGGATGAAATGTATGGCACAGATGGATGTTTGAATTAAAAGATGTATAGTAGACAGGTGTGTCTATATACTGGACATAGCAATACCTTTCGGCGAGCTGCATGGTGCAGGGTTTTGTTCCTTGTCTGGTGGTGACTGTATGAATCGCTCCACTCTTACTAACCAGCAGAAGATGGATGTCTCTTGCTGTTAAAGTCTGGCACTCATCAGCAGATGGAGGCCAGTAATCTACAAACTGGATCCCGAGGAAGGCGCTGGTTGTTTCTACCACTGAGATGGGCAGTGGACAGCCTGAGGGGACGATCGTCACACAAAGAAGGACTGAAGCCACACACACACGAACCAGTGTGTGTTAGGAGACCTCTAACAGGCAACAATGTCACACACACACACACACACACACACAATGATTCAGCTTCGTTATAGCACATTAGGTAAATTTCTCTGAGACAAATGGTAAATATATCTGACTAACTGACACAAGGAGGTCTGCAGGAGACACTGGCTCATGCTCTAAGAAGTGCAGCTCTCTGTGTGTGTGTTGGATAGGGTATTTATCATCAGTCACATCACTACATTTGTTCAAAGAGGTCGGTTGAGGTCTGTTTTGTTTGCATTTGTTGGTAGAGAGATGAAATAATTGGACAGCTGATGATGTGTGTGAACGCATACACTTAGATCCTGTTCCGTTCCATTTAGAAGAAATTCCATTTGTCTCCGACTGATGTTTTAATGGTAAAATAATACAATATGTCTTTGTTTGCTGTCTGGAAGTTGTTGTACACAAAGGTGACTCAAACACTAGGCAGCAGTCTTACAGACAGGATGTTGTTACTCTGTAGAACAATCACACAGCGGTTCAAAAGCACCCATGCTGGGCTTGTATCACATGTGTGGACTTTGGAAACAGAAAAGACCTCGTGGGATTCATTGAACCACTTGTCGGGGGTTAATTCTGCCATTTCATGTATTGACTTTTGTGAAACGTGTGCATTTGTCACGTATTCATTTTCCTTTTTCTGTCACAGTCAATACAAGTTACACGATTATTATGTGACACCAAAAAATACTTCCACAAATAAACAATAAATAGTAAAATATCTGCTTTACATGTCTGTCAGAGTATTGTCAATTCATGCAAATCTCATTGTTGATGACAAGATGCAACATGAGCGCTAGCCCCTGAATCTGACCGGAAACCCTGTCATGGTGCTATAAAGGACTTTCTGATGTGAATAAGGTGCATACAGGTTTCCAGTGACCTCCAGTAATCCCAGTTTGACCTTGTTTAAGATAAAATAAACCTTTATTCGTCTCACAGTGGAGGAATTTGGGTTGAAGTTATTAGAAAATGGTGTTAACATGTCAACATAGTTACTCACAGTATCGTCATACTGGCATATTGCAGTCCATATAGGAAGGGTAAAAGTAAAAAAAACAGAACATACTGTGATTGTGCAGTATAAATTCATGTCCTGGGTAGGATGTAAATGAGTCAGCAGCTCTAACCACATGAACTCCATATGTTCTTTGGTGACTCTAGTGGTTGATCATACTCACCAGCCTGTCTGTCCCAGACACACACCAGACCATCGCTGAGTCCCAGAGCGATGAAACGGGAGCATCTGCTGACAGCAGAGCAGGTTATTTCCTTTGCATTTGGCCACAAGACATCTGGGACTGCTTCTGGTGAGAAAACCGTCCGTGTTCCGTTTCTCTGAAGAGCGATCAACAGGAACCTGACATCAAATGTCAGGAAATGTTTAAGATGTGGTTGTGACCTGGTTTGTTTTTAGGTGGTGGTTTGTTCTTAAGCAAATGCTGAAGAAGATTATGGCTGCCACTCCACCATAAACACACAGCAACCGGCGCACGTGCTGAGAAAAGAAATGAACAGGATTGAAACCGATAAACGTCTACTGTCATTTAATGGCCTCACAAAGAACTTGTGTACGTTCAAAGTTTCTTCATCATATCGAACACACACATTTCATATGACCCACCCACGGCTCTCCTGTACAAACCTGACTTTGCTCTGCTAACACCAGGTAGCTGACCACAGGGTTGAAGGAAATGTTGAGTGCAGCGTCTGAAATATAGAGCGTCTGAATGGAACTGATTGAAGGCGGAGGGATTCAGACTGAATGTGGGTTAACATGATTATACCTCAAAAGGTCATTGGTGTAGTCCAGAGCCAAACAGTGAGTTAAAATGTCTGAGGCCTCCGATAGGGCCTCTGGTGCTGTCACTGCAAAACAGCACAAACATTGACTTGGATTTGCTCTCAGCATGTATCCTCACTTCTGTTATTCTCTCTCTTACATACTAATGCCTGGTGGAACTACCTGGTGGAACTTTGGGTGGGAGGATTTTTGTTACGACCACATGGGACCATTTCACATTTCCGGATACGAGTGGATCCTGGGAATGAAAATCATAAAGGAAAAAAAAACAAAAATCCCCAAATTAAATATTTATTTACATATATTTTTTAACATCCTGATTAATTCTGCTAATTTAACCTGTTGTTCGAAAATATGCTGCAGATATGCAGATTAAAGCGTAAACAATCCTGTTTCCGTGGGAATGTACAGCACAACACCTGTTTCTGTGATACTGCCAGCGCCAACTCTTTCCGCCACGCTTCTGCTGGGAAGTGATAGATTTCCAGCCATGTATCATTGTTGCCTGAATGACGTGAGAAAAGAAAAATCATAAATACGATGACTTTGTAACGGAATTGATTAATAATGATTAATCAACTAATAAAAAGAGTTCCAAACAAATGACCTTCCTTACACCTGATTGATGCTGCTCCATAATGGCCTCCTTTAGATAATTCCAATGACAAGCAAATGCTCCTCCTGGTGATATCGTCCTGATATTGAAATAAATGTGTGTGTGTGTGTGTATAATTGTCTTCTATTAGTCACACAATCAACATTATAAAGAGTAACTTGTCCAGGGAGCTATTGCATCGACAGTAACAATCAGCTGAAAAAATAAAAGTGGGCACGCATGTTCAGAAATGGCAGATATAAAGACGGATGGAATGACAACACTCACCATGGGGTTGGTGACACTGAGGAGGTGAATGTCCTCTGAGAAATAGGCAAAGACTCTGGCAACACCTGAATTAAAAAGCAACAGCAGCTCACATAAGGATTTACAGATGGTTTTTAACAGGAACTGTCCTTCTCTGTCTGCCCTTTATTTTAAAGGTGTCACGGATTTCAGTGTAAAGCCAATGCGTGAAATAAAGTGTGTTACTTTTCGTGACCAGATTAAAAGTTAAGACGTGCTCGTTCAAAACGTTTTGATCTGTGAAGCCGGAAGTTAGTGATTCCTGTAGATACATTTTCATTTCTAAATTAGGTTTAATTGTATTTTTATATTCAGTTTAACTGTAAATGTATTTTACCTTATATTTAAAATGATTTTTCTTTCCACACACCAACTTTTCTTTTGTATATTTCTACTACTACTCTATATTTAGATTGTATTTCCTCATTCAGATTTTCGTTTTACCATACTATACAATCCATGCACCAACCCATATCATCAATACAGCCCAGCAGGTAGGCCGTGTCTGCCAGGTGGGTCATTTGAATCCATGTGATCTCCAGTCTGTCCTGCCTCCACTCAGCCACTCCGACCAGAGAACTGGAACACCACACAGAGAAGCCCCTGAAGTGACCCAGACTGAGGTATCTGCCATCATCCGAACACGCCAGGCAGTTGGTGCTCTCCGGAAGCTGAAGGCAGAGAGGCAGCACCTGAACGACATGACCTTTGACACCTTTGCGAACACGTTGGACAATAAACCTCACTTCAGTTATCCCCAGTAACTTCTGAATATGTCACATTCAAACCGTACAGAAGGGGAAGATGTGTCTGGAGGGTTTGTCGAGTGGAATTTGAAATGATGTACCTGTGTGGCGCTGATCAGCTCTACTACTGTTGTATTCGTAGCCATCATTTCCGGTACACGTCCTCCAGTATCAACACTTGACTGGAAAACACAACGTACAAAAACACTGTCATTTCATGTGAGAGTTCCCCTCAAGATTCCATATGTCGTTTGATTTACGACAGAACTGTACATGACACGACATGTACATGCTAGCTGGCGTTAGCATTAGCAGCTGCTACCTGGCCAAGTTCTGTTCGTGCTGACGTCGACACAAACGCAGACACAAAGGCCGACACATCTGGGACTGTTCGGGGGGTAAATGACGTAAAAACGTGAAACGCTTTACCTTGATACGAGTTCACCAACACCGGCAGCGAGCGCAGGGTCCTTGTTGGTACCACTGTCGTCATGGCAACAGCGTTTCCTGCCGCTGCCCCAACAAGACGTGACAGTTCAATAACAAACAAACTAACAAAAAACTGTTAAACACCAAGTTCATATGCTGACCAGTGTGACATAAGCAGAAATCAAACTTTTCACATTTACACCAGATTTTTAAAACAAACAAAAACCTCATACACACAGGATGCACTTATTTAAATCAATGTATACATATATTTTATCATCATAACTCAGTGCAGTGTATTGTCATTTTCTTGCATTATTAATTAGGATTACCTTTACTAAGAATTATTTCAGATCTAGACAGTATGCTTTGGTGCATTTAGAGTGACATTTATAGATTTTTCACTGATTTTTTTGATCTTCAAAATAAGACATCATCAGTGCAGTTTTGAAAAATATTCCCCATTAATTCTTTTCAAGATTTATTGACTAGGTTATTGATTGTAACTGATGAAGACAATTTAGGTGCATCACACAAACATACAGCAGCTTCGTCTGTAGAGCATAATGAGGGACTGCATGGTAAACAAGACCACGGTCATAGACATTATGACAACCATGAAACACACAATCTGCATTTCAAACGGACGCCGGGTTTTTAAAGAGAAGAGAGACATGATCACTTTAAAGCTTTTATTTGTTTGAAGTTTAGACAATAGGGAAATGTATACACTTAAAAATAAATGCAGTTCATGATGCATACTCTTCTTTATAAAGCCTATGAAAAAGACAAAGCTTTTTCCCCCTCCATAGCACATCAGACTGGCATCAGTCCATCCTTGCTGACATTTGTGATTTCAACTTCCACAGATTTTAAACTGTTAATGATCTTGTAAGAGATGTTTTGTCTTTACAACCAGGGATTCTTTTTTGAGAACTAGTGACCCACACAAATAATGTGCGATTGACAACCTCCCACTGAAACATTGATCAACCAAAAAAAAATGTTTTATAATCACAACCCAGAATGTGACTTAGTATTATTTAAAAAAAATGTGTTCAGAGCTGCATCCAGAGGGTGGTCAACATAAATATACGTGACGCGATGGACAAATGCAAATCACAGCATCCAACATGAAAGGTAATGAACACCTCTCTCAACAGATATAATAATTCTAAACATTATAATTACTATGAAAGGGGATTTATTGGCTGTTGGATTATACTGCATTTGTTTCATGTAGCTGTACCTAATAAATTGGCAATTGAGTGGAGATGAAAGTATGTCTCAGTGATGAAAGAAACAAAACATACCGGACAGTACAAATGCAACAAATCCAATCCATCTAACTGCAATTTATGTTGAAATTACATTATTCTTCTCATGAATATTTCATCCAGCATGTATCATTTGAATGAGCGACAGTTGGAATGAATTTAAACAGTACGATAGCCAGTTTGACAACAGCTAATGGACGTAAGGCAGATGTGTGTGGATGATAACTGGTGATGATGATTTGATGGCTGTTTCAAACAGGACAATCACAGTTCAGTCTTAAGGCTTTCATCACATTCAACAACAAAAAAAAATCCTTTCCCTTTCTTTCTCATATGCTGATGAATGCGAGCTGTAACATGGATGGACTCATACCTGTGGGAAATGACTCTCTAAACTACTGTACCATCACATACTTTAATACCGTTTTCAGTGAATGACCAACCTCCAAAAACAACAGTCTGTTCCTCTTGATCTGACTCCACAGTTGTGGCAAGTCAGGTACGTTAACGTCATAAGGCAAAACTACTCCCAGCCTCTCCCACGTTGCTCTCAGTGTTTGGATAGAAACACTGATCTAATGTCAATTTGTGCTTCAGCAACAGAAGGAGACGGAGGCTTTAAAATAAATACATCAGTAGTTCTTAACAGAGAGGAGGGCGTTTATTGTAAGCGGGGTAAAATACTTTAAAGTAAGACATTGTGCTTGATTAAAAACGTCCGTTGATATAGACAGAGGAAAATTCAGCAATCCTCTTCTGTGAAGCTCCCCTAAACGTCCACAAAGGCTGAGTGTTTTGGTCCTCAAACTGTCTTTGAATAAATACTTAGAACAAACACAAGTGTACCTGGGAGACGGTTCAACCCTGTGTGGGACCCCGTAGCTTCTTAACCTGCGCGGTGCACTGAAGAGTCCTTTTTCATTGGATTCAACTGTAGAGGGTACTACTGAAGAGCACATCTTTGCCTTTGTAGCTCCCAGATATTGTTAAGTCATTAAAATCCTATTTTCAGCCAATATGCGGGATTATTTTCAATAGTTTCTAAGTCAGTCAACTGATAATTATTTCTATGCTGGTGCAGGGAAGTTTGATAAACCACATAAATACTTGAACCACTTTGCAGGAGCCACGTTTCACTTTTTTCGTATATGACGATAATCAGCTGTTTTTGCAGCAGAGTACCTCAATCACTGAGGTAAAGTGTGGAAAACTGTTTTCATATGCTGATATGCTGAATAATAGGGGAAAAGCTACTTCTTCAACGATTTCCACATAATGTAACTACAGCTGGCAGAGACTGAAAGTGTCTGAAGAGATAATATCCAAGATCTTGCTGAAGTATAAATCTTATAAATGATGACTGAATATTTGCCTCCTTGGACTTAAACAAACATAAAGACTTAAAATACCAGAGTGAAACCTGAGGATGACTTATACTCTTGTGTTCACAGCATCCTCTTTCTCCAGCTTGATGGCTTCAGAAACAGTTATATTACTCTCAAGTAGAAAAAAAACGAAAAGTGAATTGCTTGATACCTTGATACCTATGTCAAGTCAAAGTAAAGGGAGTTGATGCTACGAAGACGTCTGGGCGACATCGTAGTCTACAATGAGCTGTTTGATGTACGACAGTTTCTCATGGAGATATTCACAGCGCTTCTTCTCTTCCCGGTACCCTGGAAACTTCTGTGGAAAGAGCACAATGAATTTGAAAAGATTATATGTAGACAATGTTTTCAAAAGGCAGAATGATATTTTAATGACATTTCCTAAAAGTCAGCTGCAGGAAAGTGCTGGCCAGCGAGTGGATATCCAACATGACACGTCAGCATGCTGTTCTTCTCTGCACAACGTGTCTTGCATTTGAAGCAACTACAACACTGATTAAAAGCAGCATTGTGTTCACAGATAATCAGCACTGCGCAAACAAATCACAGATGTGGAGTCTGTAATTGTCCATGATTGAGGTTTTGTTTGCATATTTCAACGTTTGTCTCACTGCAAAGTTACTTCAGTTTGCCTGCAAACATGCAGCCGGTGTGAAGGAGCTACAGGTTTGACTGGTGAGAACACATCTGTCAGTAAAATAATTTGTATATGGAAATGGAATCGCAGAGTTGTCGCCCCTGGAGTTTTAAGTCAGAGACTTATTTTCCTTTTAGTAAAGAACAATAAAGCGGTTTTTCACCACAGGACGTAGGTGCAGTTGCCAGGTGAGGTGAATGTCTGTCACCAACCAACAGCTGATGAAACTCTCAGACTCCGAAAGGTTGAACTCCACGCTCACCAAAGCAACAACAAACAGTTCTACTGATCTGTTGACATCTCGTTGTGGTTGTTTACATGCATCGCAAGGTCGTCACACAATGAGCGAGTCGACGTCTGAATCGGGTCCGAAGCAGTCACCATCAAACCTCTACAGGTGGATATCAGGGTTTATTTCTGTTGATGTTAAACTACGGAGTAGATAGTCAGAAAAGAAAAGAAGTCCTGACGGTCCTACAAAGACAATTTGTACAGTTGGAACATGCACATCCCTTGTGTGCCCTCCTGCAAAGAGCCATTGTAGTCCTCTTCAAGTACAATTACAGGACCAACATTTAGTGTTAGTGTTTAGCTGAAATCGGAATTTAACACTTCACAGATAATTAGAACACAATATAACTGTTCTTACCTTTCGATACTTGTTGTATTTTTCTAGTATTTGATCCTCCATGATCTACAAAGTAAAAAACACACTGTCAGTATAAATACGGTTCATGATGTCATGAAGTACAATGCCACGCCACTGATAAGTGTGTTTTACCGGCGTGGACAGGACAGATTCGATCAGTCTTACCTTATGTTCTGCTGTACCGGGGGACAGACTCTTCATCTTGGATCCTAACTGGACAAACATGTGAGTTATGGTAGCGATCCTGGTGTGAAGGTCTTTGTACTCGTCATACTCAGCGCAGAAATCCACCTGGTACCGCTGGCGCTGCTCAAAACTCATGATCCTTCCATATGCTCTGGAAGGAGACACAGTAACTGCTGTTCTTATATGATCACATGCAGATGAGTACAGGAGAAGTGTTTTATCCTGCTAAGACGTCAGTAGCTTCTATTAGAAACTAGAAACATTTTCTCCAATCCCACTATTTTTTTGTGCAGTACCTCACTTTACCACACGGTGTCAGCATGTTCCTGTCACACTGACAGCTGACTTTATTCTGTCTTCAACACACACTATAACCACCTATTAACATGCAGTCATAATGATAAATGCTCCAACTATTGACGTCAAAAAACAAGTAAACATGGACCTAACGGATATTGATGGATCGCTAGTATGGATTATGAGAACAATCATATTTAGACTCACAGTATATAATCCGGCTTCCCCTCAGAGGCCACGTCATTTGTGATTTCAGAATCTAAGAAAAACACACAACGAATCAACATGACATCTTTACTGTCTAAAACCTCAGCGGGTACGGCCACCTGCCCCCCAGCAGACGCGCTGAGAGCTTCAGGGCATCAGGAGACGTTTCACCTTAGAGACCCAAAGGCCTGCGTGAGCTGTTGTTGAGTTAGTCAGCCACAAAACACACTGAGGACTCAGGGGAAATGAGCTTCAGGGAGCAAACACAGACATGCTTAGGAGATTACACTGTATAAATGCAGCCTGTCAGACAAAAGGTGCTTAGACAGACCTCATACACACACTGCTCATCTTTAACAGGACGGTGGTTCACGTGTTATTCTGTAGACAAGGATGTAACCTTCATAAAAACGGCCCCATTCATGACTCACATCATCACAGAAGTGTGCTGAGCTTGAAAAGAATCAGAAAGGAGCTTACTATCGAATTTGTCTGGGTTCTTCTTGAGATCAGGACTTGTCTCCATCCAGTCCGTGGATCCCTGGTTGTCTTTCAACCTCTCCCGCTCCTTGTCTTTGTGCTTTTTGGATTTCTTCTTCCTGTGCTGGCCAATGGCGAGCTGCTGCGGAGTGCAGTCAGCGTCGCCCTGCGGAGGCTTGTGACTGTTGAGATTGGGTTGTTGCCCACTGGTCTCTGAGACACGTGCGTCAGAGCTGTTGGACACTTTGTGCAGCAGAGGAGAGCCTGTGTGGCCCCCTGGTAATCCATTCTGGCTCCCAGAGTGGATACTTTGAAATTCAGTCTTTGTGTGAAAACTGGCGTTGAGGGAAAGAGATGCATTATCTTTTCCTCCTTTACTGTCTGAGAGTCCGTTCACAGCCGGCTGAGGCTGAATCCTTTGATCAGATAGTTTCTGTCTCTTTACAGCTAACCTGTCCTGTGGACCAAAAGGCACGGGGCGTTTCTGGGGAAGTAAAGACACATCCACCTTTATCCTGGAGAATATATCAAATAAGAAATAGATAAATACAGATAATACATTTGTTCTTACCACGACAGGATTCTTTGTTGTGCCGTGTTGTTGTGTTGGATCCTCTGATGTCTTCAGAATCGATCCGTTTGCTTGAAGACTCTTTGATTGGTGGCTCATATTTGGCTGCAACTTCCTGTTAATAATGAAACACAAAGCAGACATTTTTGGAAACATTTCTACCTTAAATGCTCTTGCTGTAAACTTTCAGTTTTATAGAAAATAAACCAGGCATGAAAATGCCACGTAGATTCTTTGTTCAGCATGTGCAGGCTCGTTCTGCTTCTGAGAGGTGATTAACACCTGAGAACAGTTGTGGAACTGAAAGAAGAGACGCCAGACGAGAAACACCTGAAAAAGTTTCCCAGTGAGTTAGAAGAAACCTGTTTTGGTCACCAGCACACTGACACCACAGCATCACATTAACCCTACTTGTCTGAACACCTATTTGTCTTGTTTCACAAGGGAAGAACAAACCCAGACATTTCAGGAGAGAAGGACACAATCTAGACCAAAGAGTTGAGTCTCATTCAAAACCTGCATTCAACTTAAGCTGCTTCATTAAAAACCCACGGTCACTGTACTGAAAGCATCCATAGATACAGTGGATTCTATTTACCGGTTCTATGCGTGTGGGACCCACCTGACCAGCAGCCTGCTGACCAGCTGCCTCTCCTCCTCGCTGTAGCCTGGCCAGTCCCTCCGCACGTGCTTGTAGAAGTCATCCTTCAGCAGGTAGCTGCTGTCTTTGGGATTCACTTTTGCCACCTAAAATACAAGATTTATTTGTGTATATTCTGAATATATCCAACATCTACTGTTACACAATTCATTTAAGTAATTTTAAGCATATTTAAAGAAATCACAGTTCTATAGCAAAGAGAAAAATGCCTTTATTTTAGTGGGAATGTACTGAGCCACAGCATGACAGCTATCACATCAGGTTTACTCCACAGGAAGATCTCATTGTTGATGTTGTATGTAGAATAATATTTTAACAGAGATTATGTCCGTGTTTTGTCTAATTGTGATGTTCTCTGTGGGGACTGGTTGTTCAGGTGCCAGAACAAAGAACAGAGCAGATATGTATGATGAACTGTATTGAAATAATGGTCAGAAAATGATGCACTCTACTGCACAGATATACTGTATATGTCATGAACCTTCAAACATACACTGAAAACACACAACTGTGAAAGTAGCACGTCCACTTTCCTCACGACCAATCCACCTTTTTTCTCCAGTTCTGTTCCCAGCTAGATTTCTTTCTCACAGTGACTTTAACCTCCTCTCTAATCTAGTCTGACTGTTTCTCTGAGGACATTTATCTTTCCTGGGCCTCCTGACAGAACAGCCCTTCCCACAGCAAACACAATGTCTGCTCAGACAATTACAGCATCAACCTAATTACACAGGCTGGCACAAAAAAAATACATATACACACACACTTGGAAATGTACATAATGTGTAAATTGGATGTAGCAGAACTGCTTTATTCCAGTAAACCAGTATATGTTTGAAAAGATGGCCATTTCAACACCAGGGCCTTATTATTCCAGCTGAACTACCACATGAAGTCATTGTGAATGAAAAGGGTGGTGTACACAGCGCTGTTTACAGGAAGTAGTGTGCGTTTATATATGATGTAAAAAAACCAACCACATTTATGTATGAATGTGCTTGAGCAATGTTGTTAATGGCTGCTTGGAACATGTCCGTGCTTACATACGTCCCTACTGAATTGAATTTTCAACATGAACGCACCTACAAGAGAGAAAGGTCACACAGCCAGCTGCACCATAAGTAAGCACATATAACGTTGACTGCTCCTGCTTTTGTAATTTTGCTCTGGACCTTTCTGTCTAAATATGTCTGATTGAACTTGTTCATGTGTGGATGTGTGTGACTGAACCATAAGCAGACACTTTTCCAGATAACGTAAACACACATTAAGAATGTAGAATACATACGTGTGAAGAAACAAACCAGACCATGAAGCACAATGTAGCATACCTCTTCCAGTAAGGGTCCAAGCTCAGCTTTGTCCTTAGGACCGACCCCTTCTCTCTCCAGCCACAGCAGCAGCTCTGGTTTCCTGTAAGGTTTGAGAGCCAGCAGGTGAATGACGCGCTCCCTCAGGGGTTTCTGGGTCACAGAGGTCGTGGCGCCGTTCCACCGGTTGTTGGTAGGTTGTTTGTGGAAGCTGCTGTCGGATGCAGATGGAGGTGTTGGCCTCTTGTGCAGCTTCACATATTTACCTGAACACACACAAAGTGAATACATAATGAGACCTGGATGTAATGTGGTAATGTGGTACATGACTAAAACTTAAGTTTGAGGCTCTAAGGGGTAAACTGGTGTTCAGATTACTCCGTTTTTTCCACTTGGACAGTGTTCATGGAAATAAATCCATGACATATGAAACACTTTTTCAGATCACTGCTGCCAATTGCGCATGCAGCAGTTATTTGTGTTATTAAAATGCTATCAGCTTTATTCAATTTGATAATTAAGTTTTAAAATATGAATCTAAATGAAAATAAGACCCTCACTAACGGGTCCTCTGCTATTCTTATTTTACATCCACAGCATATTTTCTTCCTTCAAACATGACTCATTAAAAATTGAGCTCCCTGGAATAAGTTAAAATCATTTATTTAAAGGCAAATAAAAAAATCTACAACAGAAACTGAATGAAATGGGTCAAGTCCACACAAAATGTTTTTGTGTTGGTGGGTCAACGTGGCAGATCAGATGAAGGCAAATAGAAGCCTGACTCACCTTCAACATGCACATGTGGTAAATGAGCTGACAACCGTTAGAGTGATGGAAAAACAGTCATCAAAATATTGCCTAATAATCTGTTCATTCCATGTGCATGCTGGCCTGTGGTCGTCTGTCCTCAGATGTACACACATTGATCATTACGCTCCTGCTGCCGACAGATGGGGCATGTTGGAGCAGTGAAAGCTATCCCTCCATGCTAATCCCATTACAGGTTAATCTGCTTTGAAGGGCAGAGTGGGGCAAAGTTACAGGAAAAGACGGCTTTTCCTTCCACCACAAATATCCTGTCCGGAAGACAAAATAACTCTCACGATTCAGAGGCCAGCGGGTAATCATGATGAACTACACTGACTTGGGTGATAATTATGGAGTCAGATGTATGAAGTGTCACCCGCATGATTTATTAACGTGCCTCATAACGTCCACTGACGGGTGGTTCCTGAATGTTCCACTGTGGTGTGCAGGCTGCTAAGTCATCTTTACCTTAGGAACTCGCGTTGCACAATCTGCACAGGCTAAATTTGGAGTTCCAGCTCCCCTGGAGCTCTTGCACTGACACTGAGGTCTAGAATCATGCCAAGAAAACAGAATTGCATAACTGCAGCAAGATTTGGAGAGAAGACAGCAAAGGGGGAAGTAATGAGCCAGCTGACGCCACTGTGAACTCCTTTGTGATATGTTTAGAAAACATGCCAGTGCACAACCTCTTGCTGATGTGGCATGCCTGTGGCACCATATGCTAATTATATCTGAGATTGAATAATATACATACGTCTAATGGTATAACAATACACAATTTATAAATCACTATTATAATAATTTTAAATCTAAATGAGTACAAGTTCTGTTGATTTATTAATGTATTCATTTATTCCCCCAAAATCTAAATTTTGATCTGGTTTCACATGAGTAAGTATTCATCTCCAAATCAGATCAAAATATAATTTTCACGCCACCCCTCCCCCCATAACTACTAACATGACAGATCAAAGCCAGATGTGTGAGGAAATCTAAGTGAACAAACACACAGATAAATGCCTAAAACAGCAAAACAATAAATATTATTAGGTATTCAAAGTTGTTTACATCATTTCACAATGTATTCATACTACTATTCAGAAACAACTCTGCTGTACTGAATGGGGGTCTGGAGACTGAACCGCCAACTAAAGGACTGATAGACATGTTCTACCTGCAGAGCCACATCTGCACAGATGACCTGCACATCTGCTTTAAAAACACATGACAGAAAAAACTGTTTTTTTAATTAAAGCAATGAAAACAGACATTCACTCGTTTAAGAATGATGCTCCTGTCACTTTCATTGACACTTATGTATTTTTCTTTTTGTTTCCTACCATCTATCAGTGTCCATTTGCATTTTTCTCGTGCTAGCCAACAGATGTGTGCTCTGGCATCGAATTCTTACTCGGATGTGAAGCTCCAGGTTTGATCTCAATGGCAGAGCGGCTCCAGCTGTCCTTCTCCACCTGAGACATCCTCTCACGGGTCATCTGGTAGGAGTCCTCGGTGGCACACACTGTGATCTTGTCCTGGATGATCCCTTGACCCTCCAGCTGCTCACGGCCATCACTGCAAAACAAAAACACTGACGAGTTCCATACTACCTTAGAGCCACACAGCCACATGGCTTTGCACGGATTTGTGGTCAAAGCTGGCTAAGACAGACCTATGGTCTCTGTAGGTTATGTCACAGTCTAGATATAGACCTGCAGCTTGTTGCATGTGAGAAAGTCAGATATTCTGGTTCATTGCAGCCTGTGGAAAACCTTAATGATTAGTTTGGCTCCTTCCACAATACTTGCCTAAAAGAATCTTGTGGGACAAAAAGTAAAAGTTTGAAAACATCAATCTGGACTGCGTTAGTGTATAAATCAGGGACACACAGCACTGCCAAGGTTTAATACACAGGATCAAGATACATTTTGACTCCACACACATTTTAATCCGTGTGCGCCCTGAGCATTCTTTAAATATCATCACAAATAGGGTGGCAGAGAAAGCAGGACGAGCTAAGCTGTTGCTTTTGGCTCCTGCAGTGGATTGGTTCAGATTCAGAACCACAGCACAGGAGCATATTCTTAACTTGCCGTGCAAATCCACTCCACAAACAATACATCGCAGGTCCTTGTAATAAGAGGCTAAGACCAAAAGTAAACAGGGCATTAGTACAGTGAGCAGCGAGCTGACTGTCCCCTGTGAGACGTGAATACACAGGCAGCTGAGGACAAACGGAAAAACATATGTCGACATTCTGCAGACCTAACGGGACCTTCTGAGGTCACGTGTCGATGGTCAAAGAGCAAAACATCCTATGTGGAAACAAAGCACTTTTTTGAGGCACTTGTTTTTTTTCTTGTAGAAAATACTATTTAATAAGGATACATATATATACTGTATAAAGGTTTTGCCTTTGGGCCATCTATGTGTCAGTGGATTGACAGAGCACTGACAGCCATCCAGTCAGTCAGATCTTAGTGAACCTAGAGTTGTTATGATGATCTATGTGTAAAACAGATTTCTACAGGAAGGACATTTCTGGAAACTAATGTGAATGAACAATATTAGTGACAGAATGCAGGTCAGTTTGATTCCTGATGTACATAAACTTCATATCACACTGTATTTATTTGTTAACATTTATATGGAAGGACTCATCTGAATGTCCAAGCCTGTAAAACACCACATTGTGGAGTAATTCTGTTGTCTCTGACATTGAAAGGCGCCAGCCAGTGTTATGATTTCCTCAGGCCAGACCCTGATACTGTGGCCTTGGTGGCTATCAGACTCCTACAGACTTCAGAACGTCTTCAACTAATGAACAAAATGATAAACGTGGCACTTGATGGGAGAATGCTGAGAAACAAATCAAACTGGGACATTTGATAACACAGGCATCTATGGTTTAAATTCTAACCTTGAAACATATTGATGGATGCAGTCAAAGCTGGCTTGAGGTTGGTCTTTGCTGTCACTGGATAAGTAGAAGGAGAAGACGCGGAGAGCCGTGGGCGAGTCTGATGTGGGAGTTGGGATCTTTATGTACTATGAAAGAAACACAGCAAGAAGAAAAAGACAGTTTAAGCAGTTACCAACAGGCTGGTGATTATTTTAGCTATTCTACATGATTAATCTATTAATTGTGGGAGCCTCGGTAGACACAATAAAGAATTTCATCTCAACTTGACAGCAAGAACAGCTTAAGAAGAACGGTTCGCTCACAATGAGTTCACTAATAGAGAACAAAGAGGTTGTGTCTCCTATCAGTCCGCTGTACTTGTCTGTACTTGCACGCTTTCACTACAAGAATTCAAGCCAATGCAGCTGAGTTCTAACTGAAAGATACAGATCTGTGCATCTGTGGCGCTGCACAGGTGGATCAGATTCATCTCACAACTGGAGCTCTCTCTGGTTTTGAGTCACTTGGGTAAACTTAACAGTTACATCCACTTTGATACTGTCACAACTGTAGTGAGTTAGTTACTTATGGTTTTCAAATGAAGCATGAAGGTGTCACCTGAACACTCGCATGTGTACAAACTAAATTTAGATGGCAAACTCATAACCTGCTTGAGGATGTTAGCATTAGGTTACAACGCACAGAAGGCGACTGTACACCCAACGCACACTGCACACTACACAACACACCCTAAACACACAAAATAACATATAGACTGGTGCTAAATCCGATGAATGATAATTATGACACGCTAACACGCTGGTGAACGGCTTTGTAACAAATGACATGAAGGTTCATCTCATCTACCGTACAGAAAACCACACTAGAGAACTGTGGCATCATCTGCACTGAATGCAAAACAAAGTTTGGGGTTAGATAATATTTAAATATGGCTAAAGAACCAACCTCAACACAGCTGTCATTTACTGTATGTTTTATTAGTGTGTTTACATAAATGATTTGACCTCCAAAGATTAATGTGAACGTATGTTCATGTTTTTCAGTGTTGTACTGTTGGACGATAGAGGAAACTGAAGGGACTGAAGTGTGAACATACTCATCTACAGTATGATCTATGAGGTTTGTTCATTCGTCATCTTTCGTTCATTCGCCACCTGCTCCTACTAAGGGTCGTGCCAATGGGCGAATGGTTGGGTACACCTTGGACGCCACTTCGCACAGGGCTCACAACAATAACAACAACCATTGTACCACGTAACAGGTGATGTCGGGATTAAATCAAATTCACAATTAATCACAATGATGAATGTCACGGTGGGTTCATCGTAAGGATTTCAATAATTGTACTTGAATGTCTGGCTACACAAACAATGATATCTAAAATTCTACTCCAGTAGATTGTTTTCTGATCACAAATGGGTCTAGTAATAATAATATTTTAGGAACGTTCAGCAGTTCAAATCAAGAGAAGTCCTCGTTGAAGGTCCTTCAATATGCGCCCTTGTCAAAACAAGCATAAGACCATAACCATATGGTGGACTATTTCATATCAAGGTTTAAAAAAAATCTTAATGCTCCTTGTTTCCCTCCAAATTATTAGTAATCGTGAAAATCAGGATAATTGGGATTAATTCCTTGAGGATAATCGCACCAGCCAAATCTATAATCATCCTAGGTGGGAGGAAGTCGGAGTACCCCGAGCAAACCCACACAGAAATGGGGAAAGCATGCAAATGCCACACAAACTGTGCCATCAAACCCTGCTCATCAGGATTGAGGAAAAGTGTCGTCGCATGAACACGTTGCTCTTGATAGTCTGGAAATATAAAAATCACAAAACGGTCATAAAAGTGTGCTGCTTGTGTTGTTTCTTTGACTACTGGGTGAATCTCCAGTGTAGACGGTGCATATTTATGGAGGCAAGTTTGACTGGGAATATTACGAAAACCTTCATTTGATAGAAACTCAACAACTGACCACAGAAGGCACTTTTCAGGGATCATCAGAGGACACTTCTGCCACTCCTCCTCCACATGAGTTAATAATTTATTGACTACATGTTCACAGGACTGAGCTGCGTGCTGTCACAAGATTTCCTCCGGTGCAAATGCCGAGTCATTCGGTGCACCGAGAAGCACTCGCTGGCACCTCGCGAGTGACGGGCTGCTCCAATGAGCTCCACAACCAGACCCCTAGACCCCCGCTGTGCAAACTACAACTAGCACTCTCATTCCCACCCGCTGGTGCCCACACAGCAGGCCCGCGCATTCTCCTAAGGACCTAAGCAATTCTCCATGGCAATTCAAACCGGCTCTTACAAAGGACTTGGCTTTTAAGAAGAATTCAACTGACCATGAATAATGAAATATTTACCGTCTTGCTTTCAAGTAAAATATTCAGGGAATCTGTGGTTTGCTTCTGATCTGTGCAATTGCTGGATAAAAATAAACTGGAAAAACACATCAAGTACACACACAGATGGTTGGTTTAGTACAAATATGCTTCCTAGCGAGGAAATTAAGTACTGACAAATGTTTTTATATGAAATCAATTGTTTGAGTCGCATTCTATTGACCGTCGATTGTTTGAGGCCTTTTTAAACTCTTCATTACATGTACAGGCCATCATATGTGCGATATAACGGCCATATTTGTTACGGCTGTTGTACAATTTTACTTGCAAATCTTAATAACTAGAACGTATACAAAATTGTTTAGAACGTAAACAATACCCTGTAGGTGGATAATCTTCACCATCTTCACTTGAACAGTACTGTTGCTTCAAACACACGCCCCTAATTCATGCATGTATAATTCAGCACGCACACACATTCCCTCGGGCCTCCAACTTGTGTGTTCATGAACTTGCCATGATAATCATGTTATCGTTCAGCCGAACAAATGTGAGGACCATTCAACTTTTCACCCCAGCAGTTTGTCAGGTGCCACGGCAGCAGCAGCAGCAGGTTCAGCGTTTCACAGGTGACAGATGAGATAAATACGTGCGGTATGGGTCGGGATTGTATATTTACACATAATTCTGCAAATACATGCCTGCATGTCAGTCTGTGGTATTGCTCATGCATTAGCGGATATCATCATCATCATAACACATAACATCATAACATCATTATAACATAACACGCTTGTGCTGGGAACTTAGAGGTGGCTGAAGAACTCATCAGAGTGGCACCTTTGTTTTATGATGTATTGGGCCGACAAAAAATTCAGTAACCAATTAAATTTAGCATGCGTTTGGAGGTGGTAGGAAGCCGGGGTACCCTGAGAGACCCAACACAGACATGTGTATTCTACAAGTGTAGAAAGATCCCCAGGCCAGGAATCCAACCAGGGACCTTCTCGCAGTGAGGCAACAGTCCTAACCACTGCACCACCAAATCTATAGATTAAAATATTAAGAATAAATAAAAATAAAAACACACCGTAGTGATGTATACAAAAAATAGGTTTCGCAAAGCCGCTCAAATCTTCATTCAGTGAGGAACACAAACACTACTACGATCTCTGGAGCTGTTGTATGAACAGCACACAGAGAACCGGCAGCTCACAAACCACGACAACATCTTCAATAGTTTTGACAAATTAGTGTGTTGGGTGAGAATGTCTGGCCACATCATGTCAAACGGCCAGAGTTTCACTCTCAGTTCTCATTAATGTCTCCACACGTTGGAAGACACGCACGGGAAAGTTTCATTTTCCTGGGTTTATCAAACTATCAAGTCAATTGAACAAAAACTGTGAGAGACGGCTGTCGTGCACATGGCTTATGTTTCCTGCTAGCTTTTGGTTGAATGTGGGGTCTGGGTGTAGATCCCATGCAGCCTATTGTTTCCACATCCTCTGCAGTCTGAGTAATGGCCTTCTGAAAACAGGCCGTCTTTTGTTCGGGCCTCCTCGGCTCCAGAGTGGGATGCCATGGCACTGCTTCCCCTTTCTGCCTGATAGGAGGAGGAGGAGGAGGAGGAGGGAGTGAAACCTGTCGCCACCACTGCTGTCTGTTGTCAGGAGGAGGCGAGTCACTCTGGGCACTGTGCAAACTCTGTACCGTGTGTGTGTGTGCGTGCGTTAATCCAGCGTGAGCAAAGAGAGGCTGAGCTCCAGCTCCTCTCAGCAGGGTGGAATCAGCATTACAGCCACTCACAAGACTGAGGAGGGAGAGAGCCCAACGTCGAGCTATCAGCCAAACATCTCTGCCGCTGGCTTTGAGACACGAAGACAGACACAAACACATACTCAGCCAGCCGCCACCCTCATCATCATCAACCTCACCACAACACGGCTCACGATGGGACGGGAGAGTCATTCCCAGGGACACCAGTTGATACACGACAGTTAAGATGAACCCATTCCTCGACAGACCCAACTACAGCCTGTTCTACACAGACGTCAATTTAAGTTGGCTGACCACTGGATCCATTTTAGTTTGACTTCCAAAAACAACCTTTATTGTGTCATACTCTTATTCGTGATAGTGCCCTTGTTTTTGGTCTGGCAGGACGAGATCTTTTGGTCAACGAGTAGCAGAAAAAACTATTTTGCAACACTTGAAGCAGTCCAGGGAAAAAACAAAAAAGCGTCATGGCCGCTTGTGTGACTGTGATAAATTGGGTTTCAATATCAATCGAACATTCTGGATTCAGATTTTGTAACCTGGCAGCTCTATGTAATAGTGACCCTCGCGTCAGGCGTCAGCTACCTGCGAGTCCAGCTGAACAGAGTATCAGTAACCAGTTCGTATTTGTACAGTGAAGCGGAATAACTGAGCGACATTCCTGCATTGAACCAGGCAGAACGGAATCGTCTTTTGTTGAACAGAAGATCAAGGCAGCAGGCAAAAAAATAAGAGAGGTGATTTTTTTTTTATATGATCCCATAGTCAACGCTTGGAGCTATGGAGAGTCGTCTCTCCGGCTGAACTTCATGCGCTGACATTGGGTGATTAATGTGGCTGCCTTGAGTGGGAGACAGTGCATGTAATCAAGCCCGAGCACGTAATCACCTTCCATTCTTTTTCATTTGCGATTTCACAGAGGGACAGTGCTTCTGCCAGAGCTGCGAGCTACAACACAGGCAGAGGAGAGAGGAAGTTGAGGGGGGAGGACAGAGACACCCCCGATGTGTCTCTGACTACGCCAAGAACGATACGTCTCTGGTTGGTTGCCTGAGGCGCAACTGTCAACTTCAGCAAGCTGTGGGTCAAAGGGACCGAACACAAGCCCCTCCTCCTACACCCCCAAGCTAGGTGTGCGTGTGCAGGGAAACAAGTGCCCTTTTATGCCCCATTAGTTTATGGTGTAGATTTTCACATGAGGGAATTAGACAGCACACGTTCCTCAGCGAGCTAATATGTGCTCTATATCTGCAAGCGGCTCGCTGAGACAGAACGCATTTCCCTGCACTTCTGCCGGATCACAGTCACAACTTGTCTTAAACACGCACGCACACACACACACACTCGCTGAATAAACACGTAATCTGGTCTGTAAGGAGGGGTTTTCATACACCACTTTGTAGAAAAATAGCAGCTATATAATCCCCCAACAATCTTCTCTTTGTGGGCAAAAAGTGATTAATGGGATCAGAGACACACACACAACATATACAGTATACAGGAGAGATTAGGGAAATGCAGACAAAGCTCTTTACCGATGTGAAAACATGCACGTGCCAACTTAATTGCCTGATATCTTTAACATGTCTTTATGTGCTTTTTAATTTGGTGAAGGATACAGACCGTGTTTTCCAGTCTGATTTAGTCCATGGTCATAGAGATGGAAATCTACTTCTATGGGCATAAAACTTGTGCAATGTAAAACAAACACAAAGAAGAAGATGGTGGAGAATACGGATCGAGCTGATACACTTGTTGCTGACAGTGACACTCAGTAGCATCGGCCTGTCTGTAACCTGTCGTTGGTGTTGGAGGGTTAGCGCATGCGGGTGAAAGGAGAGGTGCTTTCATTGGTTCAGGGAAGATGCATATAGGTTTTAAACACGGAAACAGTGGCGTCTTCGGATTTGTTCACTGCGGCACCATGGTTTCAAAAATTATCGTATTTGGGCCCAAAATGCTGGTTCCATGTGGACGATAAAATACAAAACACATGGGTGGGTTCCATACACTCTTCCACTTCTTCAATTTTCAGTCACACGGTTTCAAGTACATTTGAGAGTCATTCCAATAGGATCCAATCACATGACAAATGAAGCTGAACAACCAAAAAGAAACCTCTTCTAATGTGGTATAAAGCCAAAGGACTTTGTGGGTTAACGAAGTTCGTGAACAACAGAAGTTGTTGGCTGTGTTTTTAGTCTCCACTCCATTAGATGCACGGCAGGGAGGGTTCTGTCATGTTGGGCACAAACAAACCGCTCGGGGCAGAGCCCAGCACATCTGGACTGACTGTAACATTTCAGGTTTAAGGAACTCCATTCATTTGGGACGATCTAAGCAGGGTGACAAACCACAGTCCACCCCCACCACCCCCCACCCCCCTGCTCATTGTTATTCAAATCAAAGGAGACAACACACAATCAGAGGTGTCTCTGAGCAGCCCACACACACAGAAAAAAGCTACACTTGCTCCAACACACTCATAGAAAATATGTGTAGAGGCGAACTAACTAAACACGCGCACACACGCACGCACACACACACACACACACACACACACACACACACACACACACAGTCCTCAGGGAATCTCCTCCAGTCTTACCAGCCTAGAGACGGCAGCACAATGGGCAGAAGGGGGCAGGACAGGAAAAAGGAGGGGGGACATGAATAAATGATGCCTTCAGGCCCCCACAGGAGGAGCATGTGAACGTAAACATTTAACACAAATGCAAAACACAGTATTTCACAGTAACACTCACAGGAAGTCACCAGAGTTTCAGCCACCTGCTGCTAAATGTGTCCGTACTTTACACACACTTTCATAAAAAGTCCATTTCCATAGTTGCTGAAGGCTGAGACACGACGCCTCGCTAGTCTGTATGAAAACACACCAAAACGGAGTGGAGGACCTTCGTCAGCAGAAGAACCAAATCAGCCTCTGTGAGGGGAGAGGATGGACCATCACCTGATGCTGGTGACACGTTAGACTCATACATGTGACTTGAGAAGGCACGTGTGCTGTAAAATCACAAACTGAGACGGCTCGACACTGACGATGTTTGGATCAAAGTAATGAAGGAAAACAACATCGCTCAAAAACCCTTTGACTAGTTTTTAAACTACGCTGTATCTTCTATGCTGTTCTTTCACTCTTTAGCTTTGAACCGTTTCACATGCTTTTATTTCCCTTGTCTTGTTTACTATGATCGAATTTAATACTTGTAAAGTTTTCTTTCTCTCGTTTATTAACGCGGCGTGTGATTTCCTGTCCCTTTAACTTGTGCTGCTTTTGATTTCCCTTATAATGCATTTTCAGTCCTCAAGCACCTAGAACAGCCTCTTGCAGAAACATGCTAATACAAATAAACGTGACTTGGCGTCATAGCAGCTGGCAGGTACTTTCAATGACAGCATTGGGAAATCTCTATTAAAAGGGTGTGTATCAACACACACACACACACACACATATAAATACATATGAGCAGCCTGTATACGAGGTGGTAGACAAAGAAAACAATTCCAAAGTGGAGTCACACTGTAATCAAGAGCTGCTGTAATTACCTCTAAACATTCATTTGGTCAATAAGGTGAGCGCTCATTGCCGCGAGGCGTCTGAAATTCCCTGAAATCACTCAGCCGTCACAAAGATGATCTGTCATGATGGAAGCTTCAGACACAGACACATGCAAGGACAACTGGATCGATCAACCCCACGGTAACGGAAACCATCACATATGATGATTCTATTTCTTCTTCTTCTTTGTGTGTGTTGAACTGATTTGCTTTCTTCCCTGGCTGATGCCACAAGTCTCCCAATGAATTTGTCAAAAAGCAGTCAAGTAGATTTTGTGTGACGTCTGACAGGCAAACCAACACAACTTCACCTCATTAGATGGAAGTGAATACTGATTTAAAGTGTTGATTTGAACTGCTGTGATTTGAGTCTCACCAGCATGAACATTTCACCACTAAACCTCCATGTACTCATTGTATTTTAAGACAATCACATGACGCACCACGCTGTGTCTAATGCAACTTAACTTGACAGCGACTGTGATAAAATGGACTGAATCTAAGTATCCAGTCTGGTTTAACAGCCTAACAACTACTCCACCCAAACTAAGTACCACAGATTTAGATGCACAAGGTAAAACTTGACGTTCTCGTAGCAGTCTGCGTCTCCGGCAGCCGTTCGTTACTGAAATTATGTTTGTGCAGAAGCCGGTTACAGAAATGTCCTTGGTAGAATTACAAAGCCCAAACCACCATAACATCATAACGATATTAAACTATCAACATGTGGTGGAGAAGAATTTTCCAAAACACTGGAAAAGCTAGTCTAGGTTTAAGACAAAAAAACACACTACGCACTCCAGTGTCTCTGCACCACACAAGCTCTGTCAAAATCCACCACAACTCAGCTCCTCTTGTAAGACAGGAAGGTGGATGCAACTCCCTCCAAACAGCTCGAGCAATTAGTATCGACTGGAAAGTGAAGTATTCCCCAAGGACAATGCCGTTTCTGATGTCAGTCTAAACACACATGGTTGAGGCTGAACGCTGATGATTATTTTTAAAAGATTGAGGAGCACTGCTAACACTGAAACTAGAGTTTCATTACCAACCGCAAACAGTCACACACAAACACACACAATGTCAAAGTCACAAAAACAAAAGACGAACTGCGTCAGTGAGGGCTCCTCACTTGACGTATGGCAACTCCTCGGCTCCCACTGTTGACTCTGGCTGTGGTCTGTGTGTGTGTGTGTGTGTGTGTGTGTGTGTGTGTAGTTCTCACAACTCCCAC
>CAAKHB010002732.1:97851-117057 GCA_901007665.1 Aeoliscus strigatus
AAAACCCCCCCCCCCCCCCCCCCACACACACACACCTTTAAAAATGTGTGAAACTATATATTTTTTTACAGTAAACCAGTTGTAATCACCTGATAATCCACACACATTTGAAATGTAAGTGACAACAGTCAGTTCTATATTATTTCTGTAGATTTGGTATTTTGACCTGTTTTTTGTGTATTTTGTTGTTTTTGTTTTTGTGGTTTAAGACATAGTTGCACATAGTTTCGTTGAACTGTGTATAATGACAATGAAATCCATCAAGTGATCCTGTATCGACCTTATCTATAGACTGAATTATAAACTCACCCCCTGGTTCCCCTTGAAACAAATGGATGGTTCCCTGGGTAAAGACTCCTGCAGGGACAAGAGAAGAAAAACAGGGACTGGTTGAGTGCTGGGAACTGTTGGATGGAAATGAGTGGGGTCGGTGTGGAGCTCCACTGACACCAGCAGTCTGAGGAAGGAGCACACCGCTCATCGAGCACCGGCCAGCTGCTGCTGCTGCTGCTGCTGCTGGTGTCGGTGGTCAAAGATTCACCAGCGGTCAACATTTCGCCTGGAAACTTCCTCTCCTCCGTGGGAGACAGACAGCAGATCACAGAGCACAGAGTCAACAAGTTTGCAGACATGTGGAATCGGTACCTTGAGGTTCTGGAACGCCTCCAGAGCTCGCAGAGCCGTATCTGTCAGCTTGACGTGGTACAGCGTCCTGTTGGGGCTGTTCTTGTTGTTTTTTCCGCACGAGAGCCCGTACTGGAGCTCCTGTCTGAGCGCAGCCATCGCTGGCTTTCCTCTGCCCGCAGCGAAAGCTGCTTTCCTCCTCTGGCTGCTCTGCTGCTACGTCACTGGGTGGGCGGAGCCAGCGTGACCGGAGCGCAGACTACTGTGTGCTGTCAGGTGTGTGTGTGTGTGTGTGTGTGTGTGTGTGTGTGTGTGTGTGTGTGTGTGTGTGTGTGTGTGTGTGTGTGTGTGTGTGTGTGTGTGTGTGTGTGTGTGTGTGTGTGTGTGTGTGTGTGTGTGTGTGTGTGTGTGTGTGTGTGTGTGTGTTTCAGGAGTTTTGTGGGTTTCACGCTTAGTTTTAAAGACACAGTATGTCATTTCGGGGTCACAATTAAAGTAATGCACCTGGAGTTAAGAATGAGGTGGGAGACGGAGCATGCACCTAACATGCATCAGCCAAAATGACTTCTGACAAATGCATTCATATCTGATGGCACAAATTACTTCACAAACAAAATAAATGTTGTATGTTGTTAAAAAAAAGTTTCATCGCATTCTTTAGTAATCTGAACCTAGACAGATATATCTGTGTAACTGTTTCTAATGGGGTTGAAGAAAGCATCTCTATCCAGTGATCCTTGGATATCATTCATGTACATATTTTAATGAGTGTAATTTGGTTTTAGAAAATGATTGAACTGTCCGGCATCAACCTGATGAGATAGAACTAAACTCCATCACTCAAATGTGGGTCAGAAGTGCAAATAATCCCTGACAAGAAAGATGCTTATCCTGATGAGGTAATGGGTTTACTATTGTAATTCTGACTTTTCCTTGTCTTGTGTATCGAGGTGCAGTGGTTGAGGAAATAGACGCAGATGAGCTGATACTGAAGCAGAGTAAACCTGTCATCTTACTCACTCCAGTTTATGTCTTAGTCTGACAGCAATTGAAAGCAATTGAAGTGTTTGCATAACTGTGAAGAAAGCGCTGGACTAACGGTGGAGAGTGGAAAAGCAGATGACATGTAAGCCTATTTAACTAGATTGCTAAGCTACTCCCTGAATGAAAGTACATAAGAAGGGGGAGGTGGCTGGGGGGGGTTACTGTGGGTCAACAAAAAAACAGTGGTGCTGAGTCTTCATATAATTTCTCTGGAAAACCCTTTCCTTGGATTCAGATTCTTTCTCAAAAAGCAAACAAGGAAACCAAACCTGATTATTGCATGCATGAATAAGAACAACAAATCCTCCCCCGGCCATCACTGCTTTTTTTTCTGCTCCTTTCAGGTTTTGAAGTTGCTCCTCCAGCAGCCGAGCAGTGGGAGATTAACCCCTCCCTCATCTTTACCTGGCTTGTCTGTCTCATCCACTCATTGTCTGTGGTTTGCCATCTGCTGCAGACCGCTAAAGCCCACAGCCCCCCCCCCCCAAACACACACACACCACCACCACCACCAAGGGTGATGTTTCACACCTGAGGTCGGTGAGTCTCAGGACACCTGTGATGGCCGACAACCACATGCATTCATGTCGCCCAGCTCCAATCTGTCACCACCAAAGGCTGAGGACGATAGCACTGACAGAGTATGACGTGTATGTCGGTTTTCACTCAGAATTGACATCTTCGCAGCGTTCTTTTTGTTCTTTTGACATAAAACCAATATTTGATGAGACAATTACTACTTTTTATTACTACTTTTAACTAGTCTTGTCTCAGTTAAAGATCTAATAGAAGATAATAAAGATCAATTGCAAATATATCAAAGATTGTCTTCAAGATAATAGAAGATTATTGACTTAAAACCACAAAATACGAATAGAAAACACACTTTCATCAGACCAATTAGCCTGTTTCTGATGACATTTCTGGTGCAACTACAAGTACTAATACTACTAATACATGTGATACTAATACAGAGAACATTTTAACAGACTCAAAGCTGCTCACTGGTTTCATATATCATGAGAAAAAAAAAGAATGGATTATGTATCGTGGAATATAAGCAAGGTGAGTGTGTCTGCATTCATACGTGTCCGCCATCAGAGGTAAATGGCCGAGAGGCTGAGATGTAGAAAGGCTGTGTGTGTGTGTCTGAGTGTGAGCAAGCGCATGTGCGTGTGCTGAAATATGAACACACACACACGCACACACACAGTTATTACAGCTGTCTGGCAAACGGAGAAAGCACTTTCAGAGAGGTTGAAAACGCTAACGCCTCCTGTGTGAGAAGCTTCTCCTCGTGTCATCAACATGCACTGCTGATACCAAGGAGTGATACCATGTGTGGTCACATGATCAATGTGGTCATTGACGATCACAAGCAGCTCAAAGGAGAGTTTTCCTGTGTCAGGTTGGTTAATCCTGACTAATTTATTAAATCTGTAGCATGTTAGTCTGTATAAAAGCTCAGCTGCTGTTGTTTAATAGTATTTAGTACCTCAATGAGTATCGTGTTGTTACATTTATCAGTGTTTGATTCTTTTCGATGCCCTCAGAGACGTAACTATGCTTTGTGTAAGTCTGGTTATATGAGGCATAAACTGTGGGAATGAAAACGAGGTTGGTTCTTAACTTTGCTGCATCGAGACACACTCCTGGCTTCTGTGTGTCAAGTGAAAGAATTTCAAGGCTGTGTGTTACTTGCGAGGCATGTTGGCGGTGCATAATCCCCCGCCTTGAGGGAATCTTTAGCTGTGATCTGAACAAACACACAAAATTCAAGTTAGCTCCTTGTCTTCAGGAATCAGCATTTCACTGTGGTATAACCAAATTTGTGTTTTTAGGCTGACAGAATACAGCTAATTCAAATAATAATGAATATGTAAGGAACATGGAAACAAGTCAAACACTACAGGAACTGTCACACAGATGGCTGGGCTAAAGGAAACTTCCACCCTTAAATAAAATTTGGATAAAAATGTGTACTTGGTAATAAGTTGCTGTTAACACAAATGAAAAGAACAATACTGGAGAATATTATAACACACATTTCTTTTCCCACAAACCGAAGCAATCTGACATTTTACTCACACACACACACACACAGGTTGCTAAGCAGACCCAGGTGTCTGGTGGTTTATTGAGATCACAGGCCCTTTACAACCACCACTTTTACAGTGACTACAGGTGTGACTGATCATTCCACGCACAAAAAGAGACAGCAGTCAAACAAGAGCTGCTCTGTGCTGCCCCAGCTGGGAAAATGTCTCATGACCACATCATATGCAGTAATTAAAACAGATATTTGGCAGCATGTTGAATATGTAAACAGAAATATAGACATTGCTATGGCTATGGCTTGACAAGCACGTTCCAAAACAATGATCATCCAGAATAACCATGCAGCTGCTTTGCCAGTTTGAGAGGTTTGCTCTCTCACAGTTCATTTTTGTTTGAAGTCTAATCATAAACATCAAACCTAACAACATTACCATTGCTTGTCATGTTGCAGTGTTGTACACTTCTACTTGTGCGATCATTTTTACATTTTGAATTTTTTAACCACAAATGTTCAATACAATGAAATATTACATGTTGCACATATAATACCAGTATTGGTTTTTTTAACTTTCATCTAATGTCTGTGTTTTAGAGCATAATTGGCACATAATGCCAATTTGCAACTAAAATATCGTTGTGGTCTGGTTCTTTAACCAGCATATGGTGTCCACCGCAGGAACAAGATGGGGTAAGTGTAGATTTCAGCGGCACAATGACAGAGGGATCCAATAAAAGTCAGACACCAAACTGAGGCACTTACACTGAGGAACTGTGCCAGAAGTCTACCAGAACCCTTAATGTCTAAAGTGTCTTCTGTCATTTCTCGTTTTATTCTTAAACTCTTGCGTATTGGTAATAATTTACTTCCAGTCCTGTCCTGGACTGATTGCATGCTGCCCTCATCTGCTCTATCTTCTGTCTTCTTAGGCTCACATAAGCTGTATGACCTTTCTGTTATTTCTCAGTCACATTACCGTGATCCTCCGACCAGCTTTTAGCCCGGTTCTCTGGATCCACATCCTTACTCGTCCACGTGCAGGTCTTTCCCTCACCTCTTCACCACCACTGTCTAGACTCTAGTACAGGAAAATGAAGCACAGATCATTGCATGACCACCTAGGTGAAAACGTTCACCTAGGTCTCAAACCTTAGGTTTAGGTTGGGGTTAGGTTTATCTTCAGGTTTAAGAATAAATGTAGTTCCTTGTTAATTCTCTCATTTCGTGGAACCACTCTTGTGTCATCAGGCAAACGGGTAAGGTCCGAGAAACGGCAAATGTTACAGAGTAAATGGGTTGCAGGAAGAATAGGAGTCCAATCCAGGAGGAATCATCCAATCCACTGCTGTGCCCGTGTCCTGAATACCTTTTACAGAGTGTTGATGAAGAGTGACACCAAGCTGAATACAAACTTATTACTTTTGTATTACTGACCTTACAGCACCTTTTCATTGTGTTCTCGGTGTGTGTAACTGCCACATAATGAATTCACCTTTTGAAGCCTGATTCCTGTCGTCACCTCGTCAAGAGCTCCATCACGTATCACAGCAAGACAGTCAGACTTGAAAGTCAAAGAAGCAGAGAGGCACAAAAGAGCTGCACTTTCATATGACTCATTTAATGTCTACTGCTCAGCTGGGGGATAGGAGCCACCTTCATGGAGGAGGCGGGGGGTCTGGATGACTCATTTAGACCACACACGTCATCCTATTCAGGGCAGGTGCCTTTGTACTGCACTCGAGGCCGTGAGTGAAATCAACAGAACATGGGAATATTTTTTATTGGGATTATTACCAATAAAGCACACGTGTGCATGCTCCAGTTACTTAATGCAGCTTTTCTTAGCGACGGCACTCTCTTGGCACACGAGGTGATAACAGGAAGCTGTTTGTGAGAGCCAGCAAAACAAACTTAAAGCACTAAATATTCCAAACCTCAGAAAATCCACAGAGTCCATTGTCACACTCAACTGTGTCGGTCATTATAAAGACATGTATGAGGTGACTGGTGGGAGTGGGGGAACACAGAAACATTCATTGTAAAGAAATCATTTGAATGGTCTGAGTTTGGGATGAGGGTGCTACACTACTTGTACACAAAAGTGAAACAAACAGAGGCTGCTTGTGTGGATTTAAGCTGCTGTGGATTGATGTACTATCAAGAGAAGTTTAATTACATAGGATGGTCATTAAAGGTGCGCTACAGAAAATGCTTTCAAAGAAAAATAAAGGCAACACACAGCATTAAAAGACGATAAAAACATTTGCATGTTTCGTGGAAGAAGCCATTATTCAGTCTATAAATCTGAATTCAATTGGTTTAATGTGTTTATTAGATTTCCCGACAATGCCGGTTGTGTGTTTGAGATGGTGTTTAGAGCTGAAGAGCCCTGTGAGATGCAGCATGTCCAGAGGAGCTTTCTGTGACTTATTCCAACTTTCATAATATTTGTCTTCACGTCTCCTCTCAGGGAAAAGGCACCGTGGATAGTTGTTACACCTCAGGCCATCAATAATGGGCTTCACTGTACAGAACATGTCTGCCATGCTCACTCCCTCTGCTCTGAGCTCCACCACGAGATGAGTACAGTGTTCCCATGTGTCCTGCCACTCAGCTAATTGAGGCAAGTTACCATGGATCAGTTCCCACATCTGGGATGCTACTTTTAGCGTCACTCTTCTGGGAGCATCTGAAAGTTCATGCTGAAAATTTATATATTTTATGCATAGAGGAACAGAGGGTTTCCATTTGCTCAGCAATCACAGCGTATTAGTCTCAGAGTCAGGGACTCATGACTTACTGCTTTCCACTGGGCCGAGAAAACAAAACAAAGGGACACAGAATAAAATAAAAAGCTTACAACTTGAGATCAGAGCTTCACATGTGTCACATCGCATCCTTCAATCTAGATGTTTAAGTCTGTATTGAGTTCCACTTTTTTTCTGTTGCGCCACCAATGCGCTCATGCATACAGAGTGTCCTTTCGATTTCAGAGATGGAATGAGTCTCTGCATTTTAAATGCAGCCGGTAGCCATCACTCTGCTGCTGGAACCGACCGAGATGAGTCGGCCAGGAGACAGTGAGCTCATCCACAGCAGGGGGACGAGGAGACGTCGGCATGTGAGGAAAATATGAACAAATGTGTTTACAAAGTTAAATGTCTTTATATATATATAAACACTGAAATATGTGTGTGTGTCTCCAGTTATGTGGATTCGTGTTGGTACACTTCGGATGCAATTATTTTACTGCTGGAATCGATTATATGTCGCACCACCCAACCTTGTGAAAAGGCACTTGGTATAATCCAGCCGACCCCCCCGAACTCACCCGCTATTATCTAGTCATACTTACATTCTGGACGTCATGCATTAGCTGAGAAATGTCTGTAACCTTGGCAACCATTGGCAAAACACATCCTCTGGTCAATGTCATGATTTTATTTCATTACCTCAATGAGACCGTTCTTGACGTAAGAACATTTTGCCCAGAATATTGACATCCCTACAACAGCGTTATGGATTCATCTGTGGGGATGCTTCTTCTTCTTAAATCAAATTTAGATGTGATCCAAATTGAAAAATGACTATTACATCTTTGAGGTATTTGTAGCAGATGGTTCGACTTAAAATGGATATGATACACTCACCGTTTGTGTTGTTGCGAGCAGACTCAACACAGGATACAAACACAAAGGAAACAGCAGGGTGTGTGTGTCTGGTGTCAATTTTGAAAATACAAATAAAAAACTTGTGTCCTCACAGGCCTGCCGTTGTTCCATGTGTTCCATCACATTTCACTGCACAACGCCACATGTGTGGAAACACATTCATGACAGAAGTTCATTTGTAAATTACTTTATAGTTTCATTGTTTCTCTTGTTTAACAGAATCTGGAAACGGTCGTGAATATTCTGGCCTCTGTTTAGTCATTGGGCTCCTTTTTTTTTCCGCTGTAAAGCAAATCAGATGGACGTGAATGTGATTCACCCATCACAAACTAATCACTGCTCTCCATGGGAGAGCTTATTTGACCTAAAAGAATTTCCAAGGACTTTAACAAACAGATGCACTGAGCCTGTAGAAAACTACATCCACAGTTGTGTCAGTGCAGTGAAATTCGAACCAGTCTAATCTCAACCCCTGCTGGATCGTGCATAGTGATTCCAAGGCACAGGGTCAACCGGTGCAACATCTGCACTCCAGGACAAATGATCTTGATGCTCACATGTCTCCTTCAGTCCCCCTCAGGCAGTTAGATCTGGATAAAAGGTGGAACAGTAAGTCGGCATGAAGAGCAGGTGTGGAGATGAGCAGTGGGCCTGTATACTGTAGTAGGTATAGTCATTCAATTATACAAAACCCTGAAAGACTGAGAATGAGGCATCCGAAGCGTCGCTGTGTTTTTCCACTGTGATCTGAAGAGAACAGCCTGTGCTCATATCCTGTCCACAACATGCTAACAGGCCATATTTCCTCTGACACTGTAGCACATTAACCCACATAAATGCTCCTGCACACAAAGCTTTATGCTCTCGATGCCGATGACAACAATGGCTGAGTGAACTGGATCGGTGCATTAGATGATGATACTCATGGGAGCTGAATATAAAACACTCTTGTCCAAAAGCAACAGCACGAGCGACTGGGAACCTCTCTCCAGTGATTCAACTCCTCCATGTTGTTGCAGATTTGATTGCTGACAGAGAAAACCTGGGAGAGGCTTCATTCAGCGGAGAACCAGCCTACATCCTGTTGAATCTGGACGCCCTGAACTGGAGACTCAGTGTGTTAAGGAGCATTTATTCACTTTTGTGCAGGGATAAAATGAAGGCGCACATTTGAACGTAAGTTGAAAATTTAGCATGCGCCACTCAGCAGCAATAAAAGAAAAGCTGATTTCATGACTGTCACTTCCTTAAACCTATTTCAGGGTAAGTAATTCTTCCACGCTCACAATTCACACCATTATGTCCTTTTTGGCAAATTGACATCATTGACTTGTGTAAAAATTGAAAAAAAAAAAAAAAGAATTTTGAGTTTTGTTGCAAAAATGTTGATCAGTGTTTGAGAAACATCCCAACAGTAAATTCAGCAAATGCAGCGATAACATCAATAACACATATTTAAGTACAAACACACACAACAGATTAGAACAGTTTCAGAAAGAAATGATACATACATGTTCATGATGCAAATCAAACAGGCTGATTTCACAGACTCATGTCCAAATTAGCTCCAACAAGCAGGACACAAGAGACATCAAAGTGATACAGAAGATGGCATCAGCAGGTCCCATCAATCATTTATGACAGCGGGCAGGAGTCTGGCAGCGTGATGGATGACGGTGGTGAAATGAGACAAAGAAGAATGCACCATACATCCCCCTTGTCACACTCAGTGTATGTTGCAACACACTGCAGCGCAGCCACCTCTTCATGATCAGCACTAACACAGACCGTTCTAAACAACGTGGCCCCAGCATGAAGATGCAATCACGTGCTGGAGGAGGAGAAATGTCATGTTCTCACATGACTGCACACAGCATGGCGCCCCAGTTTATGAATCATGTCACGTTAAGGACATTTAGTTGCCTTTGTGTCAGTATCAGTTGATTGGTTGATTGATTATCCTAGAGGACCCACATTCAGTCTCATGTCCATAGAGAATGTCAGTGTGGCCCAAGGGCTGGGTCAGTCCAGATCCCTAGAGGGACTCCATACGGTAGAATGTCTCCAACCTCTGACCCATCCTGTCAGTTCATTAACTACCTATTCTTGGCTGTTTTTTTAATCCCTGTCAGCCTGAGCCCAGTTAAAGCACACTTATGTAAAGCCCACATGAACCCGATCTGACTTCTTTGCTGAGCAATGTGACAATACTTAAAGGGAACAACTGTACTTAACAGCCTTATAAACACAACACCCAAAACGATGCATGATAAATTACACACAATCACTCACTGTCCTACAAAACTGCAATGGCCTTCACGTCTCAGCTGAGAAATGAATCAAAAAGTCATAAAATCAACAGGCACATAGGAGGTGGCGCAAACTGAAGGAGCAGAAATCATCACAAAGGTTGGAAACTGTCCTCAGAGCTGGAACCGAAAGCTGTGTCTCCAGTTGTTGCACAGGTGCAAAGACACTAAAAATATATTGAATAACTATAATAATTTTATGTCCATGACACATCACATCCTTCAGTACAACACAGGCCTCCTTTTCCTTTGAATACAATACTCCATGCTTTTGGATCATGTCTGGAACTCTACTTCCAGACATGATCCTACTTCTTTCCTATCGACATGGAATCCTCCCAAGAAACATGTGTGTCCACACTAAATCACTGAAGATGCTGGAGTTTACATGCCAACAATCACACGAAGAAGAGGGTGGCACTGTAATCCGCCATTATTGTTGTTGTTGATGGTGGTGTTAGCGCATGTGGGTCAAGGGAAAGGTGGCGCTATGGTGTCATTTTTTCAGGAAAGATGTGTATCAAAATTGTACGTATTTGGGCCCCATGTGTTGGTTCCATGTGGATGAAACATCAATACAATAAAAACCTTTGCAAATACACATGAACACACCTCTGTGTGGCTTAAGTTATTATCACACATGCTGTAACCCCAAGACTCCCAATTTACTTGCACATGTGAAAGGATATGTGTCAGAACAGTCAACACAGTGATTGCCAGCAGTAATAACAGGGTTTGGCCACTTTGAAGTTCTATATAGTAAAATCAACTATTGGAAAACATTTTTTTTTCATTCTTTGCCCCTTGATTAAGCTGCAGACATGACTGGCAACAGAAGCCATCGAGCTGCACAGCAGCAGTCACATGGGGACAGACTTAACATTTAGATGGTTTGTAAAGTAGAAACAGTCATCTTTGTCAGAATTACCAGGTGGAGATAATTACACTGGGAGACAAAAATAGTTTGGTTAAAGCGGCACACTGTCACTACAAGCAGCTGTGAGGGAAAACAAGTCAGAGGCAGACATCCTGTGTCGCCAGCAGCCCAATAAACTGACCACAGTGTTTGACATACTGTTCTACACGCTGTTAAAGTCTTCATGCTCCAGCACACATATAGCATGAGAAAAAATAGACAAGAAAAACAAAGCATTTTGGTTCATCTTCTTGATCCTCTGTGGGACTAATTATTCCCTTAGACCCTCAGTTGTGTATTCACATAAGTGAGCGCTTAGTTTCTTACAAAAACAATTTTCATGTGTTCATTCGTGAATACAATATTTCCTGTGTCTGAAAACACTTTAAATATATGGACAAAGAACAGACAAGCTACACGGTCTAATGGTCTGAAACACCAACTCTACATCCATTTCAGCTGTGTGTAAACACAGAAATGTTGAGTGTTTCAAAGAAGTTGACGTAGCCTCCAGGCCTGAAAAGTGAAGCCAGGGTAAAAGTGAGTTAGTTTTAATGAGCAGGAAACATTTTGTCAAAGGTCGACGCGTCACTCTAGCAGGTCTGTGCTCCTGAAGCAGCTGACCATCTGCATCTGCTGGTACAAAATATGTTTGTCTGTGGCCTCTTCTTCAGAAACAAAATAGGCTTAAAAGCATTCAGCTATGGATTCATTACTTCACTGGTCCGTAAAGGGTTAACTGACATCAGATTAAAATATTTATGCACATCCTTAGGGAATTGGAGGAAAGAATCATCTGTATGTAAAAATAAACAAAGCAAACGAAACTGTTTACTCACATTATCATATTAATTTTGTAATGGATCCAGCAATAAATTAAAAGTGTGTTTACTTCTCATCAATCATTTCATCTCTCATGCAGACATGACACGTAAATAGTGCTGTTGTGATGAAATAAGTCATTAATCACTAATATTAGCTCACTAACACAATTTTGGTTTGTTCATGCTCAGTTCATACGTGTGAGGATAATGATATTTATATTGATATCCACGTTTACAAACGTGTTGGCAACAATAAGGAGCTTTTTGACGCTATTTTTCTTATACTTTGGCAAACCCTGCCCCCTGCTGGCCACTTACAGATTTCAAAACGCCACTCGTGTTTTTTCCATTTCACAGTTCGTGTCGTTTAGTTTGATTAAACGACATTAACTGAGCAGAAGTGAGACAAAGGCCTATCTGTTCTACAGACACATTTGCTGCCATTTGAATGGGAAGGTTGAAGTTCATTTTCTACATGAAGGAACTTAGCGTGGAAACGTATGCACGTATTTAGGAGTTCTGTGCTGGTCAGGGTGAGGAGGAAGAGGAGAAAGGGAGTCAGTCCTGGGAGTTTAGCTTCGTGGCCTTAAAGTTTGATAAACGTCCTGCTTTTTCATTGCTTGAACCGTTCAAGAACTTTCAAATAGATAATAACAAAATTCGTGTAGCCTGGGTTAATTATCTTGCTGTGTAAATACTTACGATGTGACGTTTTGACCACGTTCAAACAGATAAAAGTTAATCATCTTTTAAGGACTACAAGACGGTGACCATCCTCGTCTCGTTGTTGACGTAGGGACGCGCATGCGCAGTAAGGGAAACTAAGCGCTGTCTCGTGTCAAATATCGCGTTATTTCGTCGCGACTGCAAAGCGCAACAACAGCACAGACAACAACTACTGGAGCGACCCGGAGGGAGCCTGCCGTCCTTTAGGCTGAGCTGATTCGGATACTGGCTGATCAGAGCGGCAATTGCTAAAATGACCAGTGGGTATCGACATATTTTGACTGTAAGACAATATGCACTTTATTCGCCTGCATGTAGTGTCTGCTTAGGTGTTTGTCAATCGTCAGGTCGCCTCCGTCGATCCGGGACCCGTCTATTTGCTGAAACAAATCCAGCCTCTTCGTTATTTCGTCGAAGCCACACACACACACACGACGTCAGCACTGGCCTTCAATATCGGTTGTCCGGGTGTAAATAACATTGAGACGCATCTGCAGGTTTCTCGTGGAAGCTCGCGGTGTCTTTGCCTGGAGGGTTGTATAATTGCTTCCCTGGTTTTAGTCCAATCCCAGGCCTACTGTCAGGTCGCCATGAACACAAGAGTATATGCCACGGAGAACGTCAACCTGCTCACTCCAAATTGGCCTTTCAGTTGTCGACATCTACCCAGTACCCATGCCACATCACAGTATTTACCCTCGGAGGTCCGACCTGTCGTTTGAAGTTCAGCTCGCCGCTGTGTCGTCGTCGTTCGGCAGGAAGCTGCTCTGCAGCGCCGCTCTGCCACGTCGGCTGCTTCCATGGTCTCCAGTGGATTTAGCCCCGACCCTGTAGACTGACATGTCCTTTACAACAGTTTGTCGGGTTGTTTTTTTCTTGCATTGTGTTCATCCAAAGTCTTCTTGTTGCATTGTGTACTTAACTGTTGTGTGCTTTTTTTTGCAGGAGGAAACCAACGTGAGCTTGCCCGTGCAAAGAACGCCAAGAAGCAGAATGAGTCTGGCAAAGGGAAGAGGAATGAGGACGGGCTGTCTGCTGCAGCCCGCAAGCAGAGGTGAGGCCAGCTAGCAGCATTCATAAACCTACTGGACTAACGGAGCACTTTATTTGGGAAAAAAGAGAAAAAAGTTATTTTACACTCTAAGACAACTGCGTTGGCAGGTTACCTACGTATACATGCTAATACGGAGCAGGTCAGACATTCAAGTTAGAGCTAGTGAATATAAAATAGTGAATATTTAGTCACAGCTACACTATCGCCTCAGTTCACGTCCTGTTCTTATGTGCCTGTAGTTAAGGAACTAGAGAGCAAGTGGAGTGATTCCACGAGGGCATAAAACAAAGAACGAAACAAGAAACGAACAAACAAACAGTGGAGGTGATGGGGTTAAAAAGAAAGTAAGAAAACAGACAATTCAAATTAGTAAGAAGGAGATCAAAAGCATAAAACAAATTTAAAACTTAAGACCTTACAAAGAGACATTTCATTAAAAAAACTAAGAACTGCATGAAAGTATTAAAAGGTTTTTAAGAAGTGATTTACATGATGTCAAAGTTTGAGTCGTATTTCTTGTAGAACGAAGGCTCCTTGTTATGAGAAGAGTTTCATTCACTAATCTTTGATTAAAGCATGTAGTTGACAACAAGAAATAGATTAATTCAAACATGTTGGAATTTTTCATCTGTTATACACTTTAATCAAGGCTTTTTTTCATCTTGCTTTGAGTAATTGGATTAACCCATTACTACCTTAGTGTTTCCTTGAAAGCATTCCCAATTAATTGTGCCACACATTTCGGGAGGACCCGTTCATTGTTTGTTCATGCATCAGCTCTGATGTTGAAATGGTGCACAGATGTCAGCACTGAACTAACAAGCCTCCTGTCTCCACTGCAGGGATGCTGAGATAATGCAGCAGAAGCAGAAAAAGGCGAACGAAGGGGGTAAAGAAAGCACAAAGTCCAAGTGAAGACCGAGATGAATTCAACTCAGTGTTTGACGAACGCCCTGTGTTCAGAATTCTTCCTGATATTTATGAGAATGAATTTGTCTTTTCTGTCCACACTCAAGAATCTAGGATCCTTCATTCTTTCCTGTGGCCGATGACGTTGCTTGTTGGAATCATTTTTACTCGGTGAAATTTCCGGAGTAAATTAGCCACTGTCAGTATATCAGTGGTGTAAGCGGCAGGAGAAACATGAACAATTGACACAAAGCATCTGCGTATCTGTTGTGTATTTTTGTACAAAATTGTCCCCTGGTGGTTTCAAATAAAGTGTATCTTTTTAGTTTATGCTCGCTTGAATTATTCTAATAACCAGTGTTTTGTTTTGAAGTGTTTGGACTCACATAACGTCATTTACCAGGTTAAATTAAGAAATGACAATTCGGAAATAAGCTGTTACTAGTGAATGTGCCTGCTTTGATCTTTGAAGCATATAGCTCAGTCTGACAGATTTTATGAAATACACATGAGCAGATATGCATGAGAAATGCAATGTAAATACATTTTACACCAAATGTCACTTTAAGCTTATAAAATCATTTATGACGTGAAGTCACCTCGGCCGTGGGTCAACAACCACCACTAAACCTCTAGTTCATGAATGCATTTTGCCAGAATAGCCACACGTTTACAGAAACAGCACAAAATCAATTCTCATAGTCATTCATTAGATATTTGTGGTGAAGTGCTGATACTACCTAACTAAACCGTGCTGTCGGGCAGAACGCCGTGGAACATACCAACCACCAGGTGGCAGCAAACCACTTCCCCAGTCAGCTGAGTTGTCTCTCTAAGAGTGGTACAGCAGACTTTTTACTGATGTGGTTTGCTTTAATGAGCTGTACTTGTTTAAATTCAAATATCCTCTCCATATATCCATTAGGGGATGGCTGTGTCATTCATGTAGAAGTAAAACAAACACACAACCTGCTCACAAGACCTGTTCTAGAGCAACGGTCTGACTAACAGCCTGAGGAGTGGCAGCAGAACACACTCACACACACATACATATTGCTGATATTTCATAGTGTCCCCTGAACCGGAATGCGTCAGCTCAGTATATTTATAGTTAATAAAGTGGGTGTCTTCACGCTCGGATTACAGGGTGTATAATTAAGTCACCAGCGAATATTTTTTTCCATCTCAGACTGCAGGAAAAAAAGGCTGAAAAACTGAACAGTGATGAGAAACAAATGCAGGATCAGCAAGTTGCTTAAACTGAAGAAAGTGTAACCCTGTCATCAGCAAAACTCACTCCACTTTGGCTAGATAGGACATTCCAGCATGAGCCCCCGCAGACTGACTGCATTTAACCATTTTTACAAAATCTTACAAATGCTTAAATTTTCAACGTGCAAAATGACGTTTGGTATTGTACAGACGATCCTACAGACAACTCTCATCGAACTGCAGCTTAATGGAGATTCAGGGCAAATGTCAGTTGACAGGGATTCACTCTAAGCACTCATGGGGTCATTTTCTCTCACAACAGGCAGATGATTTCACACAGACTATACACAGCAATAAATGGCCATTCCGAAGAAAGAAAAAAAAAAGTTTCCCTCTATAGTTTGACAGAGAGGTCTCACTCGAGTTGTGGGTGAGTGGAGCCTGAAAGGTTTGAATTTGTCAGTAGTTTAAGTTGTTTTCACAAATCCAGTAATAATTTTGGTCCTCTGATGTGATTATGTGTACAAATATTGTTCATTTCAAACATAAAGACGTGTTCTGTGTCTCTCAGAGTTCTACCAGGACAACACTCATACAATCTCAGTCTGACATCCAAGTCAAACGATGATAAAAGCACTTTTAAGTCAAGTGGGACTTGAAAACAACCAGAAAAGAACCTGATCACTAATGAGAAATGCAGAATGCGAAGAAAAGCCTTTGTCAGCCAGTGTAATTAAATTCTCAGAAGAAGCCTCCTCCGATGAATTAGTTCAGATATGGAAATACTGAGTAAGGTGCATTGTTGTTGCAGATGAGGTGATATGCCCTGTTCATTGTATTTAGAACCTGTAAACCAGCATTCAGCGCTGTGTCCACAGAAACACGTCAGCAAATGACAGACGGTAACATTTTGTGGCTACTTGATTCTACTGAGATTTTACTTTCTTACTAAATGTCTACTGGGACTTACAGGTAACGGTTTTGTGGCACAACCAGAGTCAACTGAATGTTGGTGCATTCCGTTTGCACAGTGTTGCGATACATGGAACAATATTGGCAGGAAACAAGATGGATGCCTGTCTGCCCAACCCGGTCGGTCGTGATAGGAATCTCACATCCCTCTGTTCGTCTTCCACCATAAACCTCCTCTCCATTTGTTTTTCCACCTCTAGCTCCATGTTCGGAGTTCAGCAGGTCCGAGCAGTGGAAGAAGCTTCGAGCTTTCTGATCTCCCCACAGGCCACCACAGGAGCTGTCCCGCTCAGACGTCTACTCTCTAATTACAAGGTCAACAGCCAAGAGTGTATCGCCATGGCTGCACTCAGGAGGTCAGGCACAGGTCTCTGGACGCTCGCTGCTCTGAAACAACGGACCTGGGCTGACCACTGTTCACACTACACAAATCTGTCAGCACTTAGCCCATCCTCTGGAGAGCAGAGCAACCGGGGAGCAACTCCAGCTCTTTCTAGCAGAGAAACAAGGTCAGGGTCACTGGCCGGAGCAGGAATTCATGAGCACAACATGCAATTTATACACACACAACAGATGTGGGAACCCAGGGCCATCCTCCTGTGAGGCATTAGAACCAGGCATGGAAGAAACTTCCTCACTATCCTCTTCCTCTGGACTTCAGGTGTACAGTTAAAACCACAACTTACTACACTCTCTATGAAAAGAAACTGCTTTTTTTCCCTCTGTGACTAAACTTTTCCTATTTATTCCTTTGTAAGTTAGACGTCCTCATGATGCCACCCATGAAGTGAGCCACTTCCTCCTGTAGCAATAAAAACCCACAACATGTTGTTCCCACCGATGGTTCTGTTGTCAGGCTACAAATACTTTGATGCTCATTATGTCTAAACTGTTCAATTTTAGTTTCATCAGATCACAGGACATGTCTCCAGAAATTAAGGACTTAATCACTCATTCACAACACTAAACTGGCTTTTATTTCTATTTCATTTTTTTGCATTTGGAGCATTGTCTTCTTGATGAATCTCTCTTACCAGCTTCAACCAGCATCTTCACTCCGTCTTATGCTGATGTTCTGGGATTGATGAACATTTCACGCCACTTTCACCTGTGTGTCTTCTTACTTGAGCAGAATGATGGCTGTGTTTGTACAGATGCACATGGTACCGGTGGAGGAATCAGACTGGAGAAGGTCCACAGTCCTCTTCTCGACATCTTGGCTGATTTCTTTTGATTTTGATGTCACACACAAGGAAGCAGTGTGTTTGAGGTGTGTCCTAAAACATCCACAGGTGCCTCCAATTGACTCAAATGTTGTCACTCAACTGTTACTTTCTCTGTTCTCACAGCTGACCTGCCAGTCCTCATCAGACCTGACATCCCTCCGCCCATCAGCTCAACAGTTTCACTTGTCACTTTATATCATTTCACATCATCAGTCCTGTTTCACCAGCATTACCCAGTTTCTGAGTCCTTTTGTTAGTTGAACAGAGAACAATCCCGTCTGGCGCCTGCCTTTCCCTCCTTCATGAAGTCTACATTTCAGGTTGTGGAGTTCATGAATTCTCTGATTAATACAGCCACAGGCAGCGACTCCTCCTGATTCATTATGCTGTGGTTGAGGCAGCACAATAAAGCTAAACGATGACTATGATGAGGACTGCACTGAATAATAGATGTAGTTGTAAAAGTTGGTCTACAATGTCCACAGCACAAATAACGATGGGAAGGACGTAACGACGTAACGATAAGGACGTCTACTTTGATCAGGGTGATCCTGATTGTGGCCTCCATCAACACTGCAGAGAAACTATGCTCTTTCTCCTCAGCAACACGCTTTTTGAACGATGCCGAACATCTTCAACCTCACACATGTTCTGACTCTCATGATGGAAATCCTCAAACTGTATGTATTCTGCAGAATGGCTGACAAGCAACACAAATCTAAAAGGGAAATGTGTGACATTTTTGCATAAAAATATCTCAAACTGAACAAGGCCGATGTTACATGTGTTGAGCTGTGACGCCAAATGACAACAGATTACTGTGCTGAGTTCCCAACAAATCTGTGAAAACAACATACGTGACAATACTGTTTGTAACAACTGGATGTAACTTTTGGGACAAAAACACCCCCAAAAACAAAAACTTTTTTGGGGGGGTCTTCACTGCAGCATTACTGGTGATTAATAAGTTGTTACCATAGTGACCTGATGTGTATTGAGCGTTTCAGTCCGGTTCAGTCCTCACTCCTCCCTAGTTGTTCAACACAGATATGGTCACACACCCTCCCAGTGCAAAATATATATAATATGATGGATGATGGCAAAGTCCAAAACACCAAACGTGAGCCCACAAACCAAAGGATGACGTCAAGTTGCCTGTACACACTCATTTTGTACTGTTTATGCGAAAAAACATACATTTGTCATCAGTACTGTACTTTAACATGCACAACTTTATGGTCTGGTCTGTTAATGTACATGTCATGTCTGCGATTGAAGATGTATTCTACAAACACATACTAACGAAATAAGGGACACTCTCAAAGCTCTGCTGCAACGTTACTTTTATTGTAAGTTCAAAATAATTTTCAGGAGACTTATTGTATGTGAACACTACTTTTAAGGAGATTAGACGGAGTGTAATGTAAGATGTCAGCTCTCAGTTCATTTATGTAATCTAACCTTCTCATTGACAGGAATCTGTTTCATCTGCAATGAGACGTTGCCATGACATATGCAGAGCAATCATAATTAATATAAAGCGGAATATGTTGATGTCAACATGTCAACAAAGGTGCTTGTCACACCACAGGGATTGGTTGAAATTGAAGAGCCAATTATCATCTTTGCTCATCATAAGATGGTTATGTGTGAAACTGGCACA
>CAAKHB010002733.1:3380-27661 GCA_901007665.1 Aeoliscus strigatus
CCCCCCCCCCCCCAAAGTGTCTTCTGTGTTTGATACGCGCCATGTTGAATTAGTCTGTCTACACTGTTTGTTCTTAGTTCTGGTGAGCGCGGTGAAGTCACCCTGGCCTGAGTGTTTTATGATGAAAGCGTCCCGATGCCAGTGGTGGTGACATCATCGGCCCCCCTGCGGTGCAGCATGTGTTAATGTTATCTGTCCGCTGTGGGATCCCCGCTCCTTCTTCTTCTTCTTCTGTCTTTGTTTAAACAGGTGGACCGAGTCTCACTGCTAAAAGCTTTATTAGCTCGCCGAGAGCGTGAGGTGGTCGGAATAGATTTATGAAATAACTTTCTCCATTACCTCTTATGCAATTTCACAGGAACTTGAATGTGTATTTTCAAAAACTGTGCACACACCATCTGACTAGAGCGTTACGTAATACAGCAACAAGAAACGGGAGAGTCACAACATTTTCTAGAACTGCAACAAATGTGAAATGCTGCCCTAAAAGGGGGGGGTTCTTTTCTAAGGGACTTGCAGAAATATGTTTTTAATCAGCACGCTGCTGCGGGCTCGTAGCACACACATGAGGAGGGGAAGTGGCAACAGCACGGGAAATTAAGACCCAAACGTAATGTGGTGAAAGTGACTCTCCACCTGTGTCTTGTAAACCTCTGCAGGCAGTAAAGTTAGACCGCTCGCAGTCCTACACCACATCAGCTCTCCCCCAGTACCCACATTTGAAATATTACAACTTACAATATTTCTGCATGGAACGGAGAGGTTTTTGTTTCATTTTCTGGATTAAGTGATGAGTTACTCTCCACAACACTGGAAACAGGGAGGCATTTTAGCTAGGTTACATCGCGTCCGTCTGTGGTCACGAATGCTACGAGCTGCAAACACAAACCCACTCAGCTCCATCGACCTAATCCCTTTGTCATGGAAATGCAAAGCATGTTGGGAAGATTGCGTAAAGTAATTAAACACTTGCGGCACACCGCCACGGTCTCGCTGCTCAGTGCTTTCCTGTGTGTGTGGACTAAGTGAATGTTCAAACTGTAAGCAGGTCATTTTGATGTCAAATAAACCCCCCAGCGTCAAGTTCAGGATTTCCACGGCAGATTTGTGCCATCGCATGAGATGGTGTCACTTCCTCTCCTTCCTTTTATTTTCGCCGTGCGCTCGGAACACACAAGATAGATCCCTGAGGCGAAAGGCTGATTTCACTGGATTGTAACAGGTTTTATTACCCCTACCTACAGCAGCTTTTACTCTGCCTCTCTTCTGGGGAGACATCTAAGTTGTGTGCTTCGCAAACTCTTCGAGGCAGTGACCCCCCTCCAAAGCCTATTACAGTTCTAGTGGACGCCGAGCCACCAGCTGAGAACATAGCAGTCAAGTAAGCCTTAAAGTTAAGCACCACAGCTCTGCACCCGCTTGCACGGAACAAACCCAGCATGATGGCCGAGAGAAGTTCACGCTGGGAGGGATGGACGGCTGATGTCGGACTGATAAGGAGCCACCAGGCAGAGCTGCAAAGCACCAGCTTGTGATAAATGTTTTTTAGCACAACATGTTGGTGCATGTAGGATTTAGTGAATTACTTCCATAGCTGCAAGAATTTATTATATTTATATGCATTTTATATTATCTTATATGTTATATATGTAATATATATAACCATTTTAAAAATACATAATATATTAAGATAATATTTTTATTTTTTAAATAATTTTATCATGCTGCACTATTTCCTAATATAAAAATTGCTCATGTTTGTATTTCAGCGATAATTAATGTTGAAAGATGGTGAAATGGCCTGTAACCTCTGACAGAATCAAAGAAACCTCTTAACATTTTGATGTGCCTGTTTTTTTTGGGTGTGTGTTTTTCCCATTGGATATGGTTGCAGAGTTCTGACATTAAAGATCCAAACTGAGGCGATCACATCAGTACGATGAATCCAGGGCCCAGACCGACTTGACCTTATAAACCATAATCTCTTTGAATGAGTTCAGCCTGCACTTGACTAGACCGGAGCTTTGATGAGAAGCTCGAACAGAGCGTGACATGCAGGTATCATTCTTTTAATTTCTCAGACATTACATCATCCACCCCTCACATCAATTGTACGTAAGGAGGAGTGGGAGCTCACACAGTGACTTTCCTCCAAATAAATGAAAGTTGTACTGTCTTCTCAGGTTTCACTCGCCGCTTTCTCATTGTGCGGAAGGAAGTTGTTGACATGGAAATCATTTGGAACACATCAGCTCTGAACTACAAGGTTTGGGTTAGGTATATCTACAAGACTGGTGGAAGTGTATGGTTGTCATTAAACCCAGCCTATGGAGCACAATGCGAGTCAGTGACGGCTGATGTATTCTGGCTCACGCAAAATACTTATGTCACCACTGGCACAAGGCAGCATTATGTAAAACAATTCAAAACCACAGCGGATCTGCTAATCACGCTGAGCATCTCTGTGAGTCAAGAAACACCCTCCAGGAGACGTGCTGCTGCAGGAGCTTCAAAGCGGAGGAGAGGATGGTGCAGAAACGATGCTGCCAACTGCGCTTGCAAAGATTCAGTAAAAGGACTCATGTCTCATTTTAATGCTAGAAAATTATCTCATCCATCAGTAAAAGAAGGGGACTTTTCTTAGGTCTTCCCTTTTTTTAAATATGTCCTTTACACTCAGTATTGTGATTGAAGAAAACAGTTAAGAATTAGTAGTGACGTGTTCTTTGCTTGGAGTTTAGTCCAACACACTGTTGCTACGCTCCTGTGAGAATAACAGACATAGGTTTCAGTGACATCTAGGGGTGAACATGTTAACAATCCATAAACTCGACTGACTGCTGAGCAGACAACTGGTCCATGGACCACTGGGCCTTTACAGTGTAATGTTACCTGCAAAAACAATGTTTGGATTGCATCTTACACATACATTTAGGGTTAGCTTTAGGGGTTTAGGGTGTGCGTGTGTGAGTGTGTGTGTGTCTCCTTGCACATGTCTGGACTCATGACAGAGGGTATTGTTGATTTATGAGTTATTTATGATTTATACACACACAACTGACATATCATTTTAAAGGATTGTGCAACTTTCTTAGTTGTAGCTTGCATTTAATCAACTTAACCAGAATTAGAATTCAAAACAAATGATCTCATTGATTACAGTTGGTCCAGTACAATGTAGATATATAAATTTGGTTTACAAATGGTTGAATGCACAAGTCTGTAAACAGTACGACTTTGCAATTAGTTTGCAATTAGGAGTCATCTAAAGATCTGAGGCTCTAGCCAGATTTGTCTGGAAGGTAATAATCATAAATATTAATTTAATCTCACATTGTGGGACCATTGGATTTAGTTCAACAAAGAAACAGAAACACAACTTTACCTTTAAGAAGCAGTCGCCTCGTTGTACTTCCGGGTCTGTGACGTCACTAGGCTTCCGGCATGCACGCTGCTCGAAATTGCTAATGGCGGGTATTTACCAAACATGCGTATTTTAAGTATTATTTTGTCGTATAGATGCAGCTATCTTCCACCGGGAGGTGCATATTAAAAGTGCTGACTAAAGACTGCGAAGTGTGTGCACTGTGAAACTTCTCGGAGGAGAAACGAAGGACCAACGGACCGTGGAACTTTAGCATCATGTGGCTTCGCGCTCCCCGTTGACAAGATGAAAGTTAGCAGGACGGGCTGTGCGCGTCCGAGTTGACCAATGGTGGCGAGGACGCAAACGGGCAGATCTATTCCACAAATGGCAATAAGTCCATAGGACGGAAGAAGTTCACCCATTCATTCGAGTTTTTACCGTGCGAGTAAACGCGCTTTTCTCATGAAACGGAAACGATGTCGCTGAAATTATCGGTGGCCGTTTGGGTGCTGCTGGTCGTCACCGTTTATCAAGTTCACGGTACCTCGAAGCTCAATATTCCCAAAGTGCTTCTACCGCTCGCAAGAAGCACAAGAATAAACTTCACATTGGAAACTACTGAAGGCTGCTACAGATGGTGAGTGGAAACTCTGGTTCGTGGCTGCAGGTCAAAGGTCAAACGATGGTGGATTAATTTAAGTAGTATGTTGTCTGCAGCTTTTTTTCAGGCAATTATAAACGTTTCATTTCTTTGTCATTGGTAATCAAGGGCGAAGTGAGTGTCTTCTTGACGTGTGTATACATATATTGTCTAAATAAATATTTCAAATACAACATCTGACGATATTTGTACCTGTTTAGTTCATTTGTCAATATTATAATCAGATTTGCTGACACTGGATGTAATATGATGAATTGATATTTTGTAGTATTTATTAAGTTTATGTTCATGTAATTATTGGTCATGTTAAATTTGAACGAGATTGAGACAAAAAAACACATGTGGGTCATGTGACTAGGAAGCCCTTAGGCTCACCTGAAAGCTCACAACATACCTGAGTGAACCTGACGAACATATCGTTCACTGTCAAATGACATTCAATAAAGTCCATATACATACTGTACATACACACAAGAATATCCTGCTACTTACCAGCACCTGATTCTAACCGAGACAGTACAGGCACAGGAAGAATTCTTTTATAGTCAGATACAAATGCACCCAAGTTACACACACATACACACACTGCACACTAAGAGCAGCGGGAGTCCATGTCAGGTGCCCAGGGAGCACATGGTGGTTTTGGTGCCTTGCTCAAGGGCATCTTGGCAATGACCCAGAAAATAAATCACAATTAATTAATCTCTAAGATGCATATAGAATATTTGTATTACAAAATTGTAGTACTATACAGAGACGTCTGTATAACACAGCTCTTAGGACAGATGCCAGCGAGAACATCATCTACGAAAAGTACACTTAAAGCACTTTTCTTCTTCCCTGTGTGCCCTTCGTTTTTGATAAATTACTTCCTGGTGATATCTTTCCAGGTCGTCGACCAGACCCGAGGTGGCCAGTATTCAGGCTGTGGAGGAGGAGGCAGGCAGAGGCTGCTCCAGGAAAGCTGTTCTCCAGGCTCTGTCCACACACCCCTCCAGACTGACCAGCATCATTCTGGCTGAGGACGTTGGTGAGTACATGCATATGAACAACGTTCACACGTGCAACCAGAACCCGTTTCTTGTCAGGTCACTGCATTGCTGAAGCGTCTTCAGGTTTTGCACGTCAACTTTAATCCTTCTTTTGAGTGAATGAAAAATGAATCCACGTCACTAACGCTGAGTAATAGCAATGTTTTTTTTTTCCATTTCAACAAATTAAAATAGCAATTTTTCGACACAATACCAGGGGCCGTCAAGGCTGTTTTCTTTTTTTCTTTCTTTCTTTCTTTTGTTCTTTCTTTCTTTTACAGAGTTATGAAGCCAAAATGTGCAGAACAATGTGCACATTCTCTTAAATGTTTCATATAATATGTGAAAACTGTGACATTTGAGTTGCTTTCCGGAACACTCCCCAGAACAACTGAATATCTGCTACTGATCATGTGACGTCTGTGGTGGCTTCCCAGCAAATGTGCCTTTATCGGAAAAGTTCAGCACAATCATGATCAAATCTGTTTTTACTCAGGTTGATTTCTGGGACTTTGTTGTCTGTACACACGTACAGCATATATGACCCCCCCCCCACTCCCTCTGTGCGCAGTCTCAGGACAGGTGCTACGTTGTGACGCCATTGTCGACATCATCAGTGTGATCAAGATTGTGTCCACCACCAGAGAGCTTCATCTGGAGGACTCCCCACTGGCACTCGAGATTCATGCTCTGGACTCTGAAGGTCTTATCTCATCACTAATCCAACAGTCCATCAACATGAGAGACAAGAACCTGACACGTCACCGATCCATGCTGTGCTGTTTACTGGCTGCTGTAAAGATTTCTCCGATCAATGGCTGGTTTCTGTCCCTTTCGGCTGCCGCTGTGAGGTGGCTCTGTTCTGTTCCATTTTTGAGCAGACACACTTAAAGTAATGAGCTGTAGCTGCAGTCTAATTCTCTCTGATGATGGCTCCGGGGCCTGCTGCTTTGTTTCTGCTTACCTTGGCCCTAAAAGAGCATTTCCGACTCCTCAGATGGGGGTGGATTGTAAAAACGTATCCAGTATCCCTTAATGAAACGCCCATTTGCTTTGCTCCAGCTGATTCAACTACTAGCAAATTAGAAATTAATATACTCATTGTCCTTTTTAAGGGGAGTGACCAGCCCCATCACAGCAAATACATGCAGCTCTAACCAGCCACATGTGGAGCCTTTGTTTTCCGTTAACGTCCTCGGACATATCCAACTTGACTCTTGTGTTGCAGGAAACACCTTCACAACTCTTGCGGGTCTCGTGTTTGACTGGACTTTGGTGAAAGATGTAGATGTGAATGGGTTCTCTGACTCCTACAATTCATTACGGTAGGATCCCTCTGCCGTCCAGCTGGTGGCAAATCAAAGCACAAAGAAAAGCAGTTTACGCTGGCATGACCTAACTTGCATTGCTAAAATAATCCTGCTTTATTGATGTCTTTATGTTGCTCTCTGCCTCTGAATGAATGAATGAACTAGAATATCTCTCGTAGAGCTCAGACCCCCTCCAATCAGATCATCTCACCAACATCATCGTCCTCCATCCATTGATCTCCTCTGATAAATCCACTGATCATCAAACAGGACTTTGTCTTTAATAGTCAGATAGTTATTAAAAACATCAGTAGTCACCTTGGTACACTAATCATGACCCCTGATCTCTAGTTTTTCTTTTTTTTTCTTTCAATAGTAAAACACTGGGTGGGCTCCAACCCCCAACCTTTGTGATAACAGACAGACTAGACCACTAACCACTAGACCACAGAGACAGTCCACTGCTGCTATTGTGGAGTTGTGACAGATTCCTGGATCCAGATGGTTCCCGAATTGTCTGGTCCTGGTCCATTAGCAGCAGTTACTAAACATTTCATTAGAATCCGTTAAGAACTTTTTGAGTTATTTTGCTGACAGACGGACAGATAAAAACAGCGGAGGTGTTGAATCATTCTGAATGAGGAGGAGCGTTTCTAATTCATTATCACTTCTCTCCTGAAGGGTATTGAAATTCTCTGAGTCCACATACACGCCTCCCGCATACATATCGGAAATGGAGCGTGTTGGAAAGCAGGGCAACATCATTTTAGTGTCTGGACTTAAAACGGGACATGCCAAACTGAAGGCCAAGATAGAAGAGCCGTTGTATAAGGTGAGCTGCTCACAAGTCATTGTTTGACTTCTAGACATGGTGTCAGTTTTTAAAACGTGCTCGGTCAAGGCTGGAGGGGGGCCGAGCTGTGCTCTAGTTGTAAGTGCGGAGCTGAAGCTGTGTTTCCCTCCACAGGATGTGGGCGCAGCCGAAGTGAGACTGCTGATTCTGGAGAACATCCTGCTGCTTCCTGCTCATGATGTCTACCTGCTGGCGGGAACGTCCATCCGATACAAAGTCCTGAAGATAAGACAGGGCACGATAACCGGTGCGACTGTGTGACGTGCTTGTGGATTTCATCATTCCCAACAAAAGAGCTAAAAAAAAAAAATAGCACTTTAGCTCGATACCCAACCATCATTAAAAGCTACAATGTCTGGTGTTTGTGTGACCACATGAGCAGCGCAGTTTCCCTTTCACTTTCATATTGCTGTGTCTGGTGCAAAAAAAAAAAAAAGAAAAACCGTTGAATCTTATTTGTTGTGTTTCTGAAGAGCTGTCGATGCCCTGCGATCAATACGAGCTGCATCTCGTAAACGGCATGGTCGGCCCTGATGGGAATCCACATGTTGCGGTCGCCAGTCTGGATCAGAGCACCTCCACAGTCAGAGCTGTTCAAGGAGGACACATCAACGTGGTGCTGGACCATAAGAGTATCCTCATCCGATGTGCTATCATCTGTTTGGCTAACCTCAAACGTTCATCTCCACTTTGTCTGCGCCATCCATGCTGTTGTTCTCCCAAAGTCATTGTTTTTCCTTGTTTTGATAAATAGACAATGAGCTGAAGTTGGAAGAGTGCCTGTTCCATTTTCCTTAACAGCACGTACTCAGGTCTTCGAATGCAAGGAGTGTCCCGCCTCCCCAACAGCACTCTGTACGTGGTCGAACCCGGCTACCTCGGTCCGTATGACAGCTCTCATGATTTCACAGCAAACGACACGTGTTTCCTGCATGTCAGTGATTAAAGGTTTTAATAAATGTCTTTTTTTCCTGTTTAGGATTCAAAATTCAGCCAGGAGACAGTTGGGTCCTGGAAACCAGCAGAGAGTATAATATCCTCATTGAAGTGTTTGATAAATCTGGCAACAAAATGCACCTCTCTGAGGTAAGTAGTAATAAGTAGTATTAGCTTTCTTATCTTTTCAAAGAAAGGAACGTACTCTGGATGTGTGTCGTTGAATGAATCAGCAGTTAGTCAGGTTTTCATATTGGATCATCAACACCACAGATTTCTTTGGTTCTCAACATCGACAAACAGGTTTTAGCATTTTTAGCGCCTCCGCGTCGGTAATGAGTCCAAACCCACTCTCCTCTTAAAGTGCCACTTGCAGATTTCATTTTCTCGTTCTCTCTCATGACAGATAGACGTCATGAGAGCGCACAGAAAGAAAAGCAAAAAGATCTTGATCGCCTCCTGGTGGTTGGTTGCGGTAAACCCCCCCAAAAAAAGTCTGAAACATACGTTCCATGTTAATGAAGGCTAAACTAAATCACTGAGTCAAATAAAGTTTCAGCATGAGTTCTGCAGTGAACTTTTTTTTGTCCGTGTATAATATACAGTCTATGGTGGCAGGAGTAGAGACTGCCCTCTGGTGGTGCGAGCTCTGTACTACAATGAATTGCGGCAGCGCCGCTGTTGCATTTTTAATGTAAATCATATTATTAATATGTCTGAATACCTGAGTGTAAGTACGATAATAATTCTTTGCTGCCTCCAAAGCCCTGCAGCAGTGTTCCGCGTTTGTATTTCTTCTTTTCCTGTACGTATCGTAAATTATCCATTTACAGGGTTATAAGCAAGGTTGAAAACGATTTTACCGGTGCTCAGCTGCTTTTCATCCAATGCAGCCTGAAGCGCGTATGGGATACGTTAGAGAAGAGAGATTTAGTGCACGTTGAGCCTTCCTGCACTGCCCTTTCACTTTTATCACCAGAATTTTAAGCAGCAGTGAGGAAAAACGGTCAGAGCTCAAAGAGGGAACCGACGAAAGACAATGATGTATTGTGTGAAGGCTCATATAAGAGAATGTAATTTTTCTCTGCCTCTCTGCTTTACTTTGCAGAATGTTCGTATTGACACAGTTTTTCCCGCCGAGTATTTTGAGGTTCTTGGTTCTTCGGTGAACGGATCGTATCACCGCGTCAAAGCGCTGGAACAAGGTCTAACGCTCATAGATGCTACGCTGAGAGCCATCGTGAATAAAGTGAGTGCGCTTGATTTTTTTTTTTTTTTTTTGTCTTTTCACCCTTGTTTTTTCAGCTGGAGTGTCATTGTCACGTTACGGTCTGCCCATTTGTTCCACTCCAGTGGAGAGCGCCATCATTTCCTGTGGCCTCTGCTCTGTTTTCAGAACGGAGGAGTCAACGCACTCGCCAACCCGGTCCACAATGAACAGGATGTGGAGATCTACAGCCCCATCGTTCTCAGTCCCAGTATTCTCACGTTTCCATGGCAGCCCAAGGTTGGAGCTTATCAGTACACAATAAAGGTATTACTTCCTACTACACATGTCACTGGTGCTTGAATGGTTAGTAAACGGTTCACAGAGGAGAAGAGTTGACCAACTGACACGCTGCACGGTATTCCCTGCATTACATTCACGCTAGCATACTTTTTTACCACAACTGCGTCACTATTTGCGCTATCAGAAAGCAAGGAACGGCTACTGAAAACATAGAGGTGTCACTCGGTTCCTCTACCTGGTTTGAAGAAGGAGCTAGGAAAAGGACAAAACGTCTATTCCTTAAAGCTGAAAAGTTGTTTTTCCCACATCCATGTCAATACGGTAACGACTCACCAGCTTCTGCAACGGAGAGAACGGGATTACCGTAATGACATGTTTTCTTCTCCTCCTGGCTCCTTCTTTACTAATTTCTGCTCTTTCATCCTTGTGTTAATGTCTCTTAATCCCCGATCTGCATGTGTGCATGAAAGGGGCCGTCAATAAAGTTCTTTATCATTTCTATGCACAAAGTGACGGCTGTTCTCTGATTCTTGCGGCAGGCGACGGGGGGCAGCGGCAATCTGAGCTGGTCTTCCTCCAACACGGCGGTGGCCACGGTGACGGTGAGAGGAGTGATGACCACCGTCAGTGACATTGGCGTCAGCGTCGTTTACGCTCATGATCTACGCAACCCGCTCCACTACGGCCAGATGAAGGTACACCGGACCAGCCACAGTCCTGACGGGGCAATCTGTGGGTGATGTGAACATCTGCTGACGTTCCACAGACCTTTCTCCATGATATAAAAGTGTAATATCACCAGAGGCTCGGGGGAATTCCACTGTGCTTATGTGTTTATCACTTTTGTTCCCTTAAGTAGATAGCGTTTTATTAATGGAGTGTTGACTTCAGCCTTAATGCAGAAATTACACCAAAAGTGTCTTTGGCATCGGGGTGTTTTTTTTCCCCCACAGCAACATTTTCATCCACCATAAATCATGAAGATGTTCAGCTCTTGCAGATCACAAACGGCTCTTTCCTGCCGAGACTGGGTCACTTTGATTCTTGCTGATTTTTAATTTAGGTCTAGTTTTTAATGCAGTTTTCTGTTATACTTAAAGTATTTTACCAACTCGAGATCACTGACGAGAAGTGAACATATGACCAAGAGAAGAATAAAGCGTGATATTTGGATATGAGCCTATAAACATTGACTCTTGTAGCTGATGTCTTTGTTTTTTTTTTTTTTTTAATCCGTTGTCCTGTTCTCTCAGGTGTATGTCGTGGAGCCCGTGGCGATGGACTTTGCTCCGTGCCAAGTGGAAGCCCGTGTCGGCCTGGTCCTCGACCTGCCCCTCAGGATATTTGGGCTGCTGGAGGAGGAGGAGAAAGGCCGCGTCATGTTGAGCGACTGCTCCCACTTTGACCTGCATGTTGAGGAGGAGAGCCAAGGTGTCTTCCAACAGCTGGACGGTGAGTTTGTTTTTGACCAGTTCGATATTTAATGAATTTCCAAGGAAAAGAGGAGAGAAAAACACAACTAAATCGTTCTGTGACTGCTGCTGGAACGGCATTCAGTGAAGGTCACTAACCCGTGGACACTCATCCATGGGAGCCATTGATGGATGATCTCCCTGTTTAGGTTCAGTTAGTCGGTGTGAGTTCCAGCTGCTCATGGCCTGGCAGACGAATGGCCAGTTGAAGACATTCAGGTCTGTGCTGCTGGCTCAGGTTAATTAAGCAGCACTGTGGTGAAAACAGATTCATGTTGACGCTTCTAGCTGAAGGGTCTTTTCCTTTTGCCCTTTTGGTCTGAACACCTTTTATCTTTACTGTGGCAGAACTACCTGCAGTAAAAGCTGAAATTTTAACATCTGGTCTGTAAGACTCAACCCGTCTGCCTTCGCTTCACTTTACATCACAACGGAATGAACTCTGAAAAACAGGACTGTGTGGCCCACCAGCGTTCATGATTGTTAATGGCTTTCGGTTTGTCTCTTTAAAAGGTCAAGATCTGCCGTTTGTCATTTTGTAAAACTTGTGTTATTAATGAAAGAGAGACCTTTTAATACTCTGGAGTGGTTTCAGTGGGGACGATAAATGAGTGCTCCTCGCTGTTACCGTTACATTGTCTGTTCTCTCCCACTTTCTGGCGTCCTCTGACGCTCTTTTTCCGGATCCAGGGAGGCTGGCGCCAGGCCAGGGACACTGCAGTGGGGTTAGAGCCAAGGCCCTGGCCCCCGGGTACACCACGCTGTCTGTCAGCTACACCCACGGCAACATTCACCTCAGCGCCAAGCTCACCATCGCTGCCTATCTTCCTCTCAGAGTGAGTCCACAGCTCTCGTCTTTTCAGGACCAGAACCAGACTTTTCTTTTTTGTTGGTTAGTCACTAGTTACATAGAATGGAATTGAATTCAATTTCTCTTTCACTATTACAATTTTAGTTACGTCTGAACAATTTCTACTAAAACCAAGGCGAGTTTGTTTCTGATTATGTTTGGGGTCATTTGTTTTTGGACTAGTGTTTAGTGTTTGATTGAATGAATGATGGTGTCAGTGTTGATGCTGCTGGAAGTTGAAACACTGACACATCTCAACATCTGAAACGGTTGAGAACATTCATTCAACATTTAGAAATCTAGTGACTTGTAACCAGTGACATTTCCAAAGCAACTTTCCCAGCCGTGCTCTCGATCACGTGCCGGGTGTAATCAACTTGAACCTGACGGGTTTTGATGTGATTTTTTTTTTTTTATTCTTAACTCACCTCAAAGCACCAATTAGCTTTTGTCTCAGAGGGAGACAGATGTGTGTGTGTGTGTGTGTGTGTGTGTGTGTGTGTGTGTGTGTGTGTGTGTGTGTGTGTGTGTGTGTGTGTACCTGCACACATAACACAGCCTTTCCTTACAATCAGGGCAGAAACACGCTGATCAGCGAGTGTTGCCCCTCTTGGCTTTCTTCTCTGCTCTATGCATTTTAATTATGCATTATACACTCGCAACCCTGATTCTTACATCTCAGGCTTTCACCACTGCATAGGAATGATTGTGGTCGAATGCAAAATTCAACAGAATGTCAGATGTGAGGATGAGGTGACAAATCTCCTATTTCCTCCCTGTGAGCTACAGATCGCTGTGCTTTCCCCGAATATTACATCCAGGTTCTAACATGCTGTTTGATGCTCCAGTTTTTTTTAATCATGAGACTGAGTGGTATTCTTCAACGTATTGCAGCCTTTCTTCCCCTGGTTTCTTCACTTAGCCCTGGCAGCTAAAGATTGACCCAATTCTGATTCTTTGCTGCGTGCTACTGTATACTTCGGCGTAACGTCCTCTTTACCCTGTAATTGCCAGCCTGATATGTATATTCGAATGTGGTTTCATATTTTTTAATTGAATTATCTTTGTCCTTAGCCTTTAAAAATCATTTTTACTGACCCATTTTGTGTGTGTGTGTATAAGTACTGTAAGTAAAAGGGTGCAATCTGACAGGCAATCGACCCGGTTTCTGTGGCTGTGGTGACCCTGGGGTCCTCCAAAGACATGCTGTTCGAGGGTGGGCCGCGGCCGTGGGTTTTAGAGCCGTCAAAGTTCTTCTGTAAGCTGAAGGCTGAGGATGAGGCCGGTGCCAGCCTGACTCTCACCAGCCCTTCGTCGCACAACTACAACCAGCACCGGGTCCGAGCAACCTGCAGAGCCCTCGGAGAGCAGGTATACTCCACTGCCACGAAACCCTTCCATGCTGCTGCAGCTCTGCGACTCTCACAAACTCTGGTGTTGTACGCTGCGGCGTGCGGTTGGCCGCACCATGCTACTGTCTGCGTTTCCTCAAGTTTCCCTTTCACAGCGGGAAAAAAACAACATAATGAAGTTAGTTTCGTTAAACTGGTCTGTTTTCCTTTTTAATTGAAATTTGGATGCGATGTACGACCTCTGGCAGTGAGAAATCGTCCGAATGAGGCTTCGGTTTTGCTTCAAATGTGGGAAATGTTTGCTGCAGGAAAGTCTTGAACTGTGGAGCAGCGATATCGGACGTGGGAGGAGGTGGGGCTGGGTGATTTGTTATTCTCTCGTTCTGCAGGTGCTGGAGGTGATGGTGGGGAACAAGGCCAGTGTGACCAATCCTTACCCCGCAGTGGAGCCAGCGCTGGTCCACTTTGTCTGCGCCCCCCCCTCTCATCTGACCCTGGTCCCGGTCTACACCAGCCCACAGCTGGACCTGACCTGCCCGCTGCTGCAGCACAGCAAACAAGTGGTACCTGCATCCATTTGCTTATCGCAGCTCACTGAACTAAACCGTGCATTGTAAAATCATTTGCATATTCAAAGAAAAGTGGCGTCTACCTTGTTGTGAGTTGATTTTAATATCGGCGTGTTGAAGACAGGATTTGGACTGGACATGTTTTTACCCCTGGTGCTGTAGGTGCCTGTTTCAAACTACCGGAACCCCGTTTTGGATCTGGCTGCGTTTGATCAGCAAGGAAGGAAATTTGACAACTTCAGCTCTCTGAGCATGTTGTGGGTGTCGACCAAAGTGTCCCTGGCCAGTATCGATCCCACGATGCCCATGCAGCTCCAAACTTTCCAGGATGGGAACAAACAGATGAAACATCACGGTAAAACTTTCTCTTAAATCTTTGTGTTTTGTTTGGCTGTTTCCTCCTGTTCAGGAGAGTGGGTTGTCGGCTTAGCTGCGCTCTTTTGTTTGGAGGTAATTAGGAAAAGTTTGGGATTGAATTCTAAGTCTGCAGAGGCAGACAGGGAATCCATTCACCTATTACTAAGAAAATATTGCCATTGTGTTCTCGGCATTCAGCTCTATAGAGGAGCGATGGTGTTGTAATTATTTTTGTTTGTCGTCTGCGGCAGGACGTCAGACCGTTCTTGTGCATCATCAGACAGGGACCGCTGCCATCACAGTGACGGCTGTGGGCTACCAGCGTTCACATCTCACTGCAGCCAAAGTTCCCAGCCCTGTAAGTGCTCCTCACTTCCTGTTGAAAAGCAGGAGCAGCTTTCATTAACCGTAGTTTGAGTCATGGACCGATGATCTGTCTTCTGTCAGATAGGGATGTCACAGTGTCACCTTTTGGAGATGCGACTGTCTTCAAGGCTATAATCCAGATTTATCTTGCTGGGTTAAATCGTAGGCAACTGGACTTCTGGTTTACTTGAAGACGTTTCGCCACTCATCCGAGAAGCTTCTTCAGTTCTGGAACTAAAGTAAACCACAAGTCCAGTTGCCTACAATTTAACCCAGCACGATACCATGACCTGGATGACTGAGAACCTTCACAGACAATCCAGATTTACGATTATTAAAATAATAATAAAAAGTCTGCTGAAAAGCTTCCATAGGGTGTCTGTGTGTAAATGAATGTCCTGGCCATGTCGTGACATGTGACACGTTTAGCTGAGAGAAGCTAGCAGACACTGTAGCACAGAAGCTCGCAGAGAGGTTTCTGCAGCAGCTCCAGGTCACATCACGTCGTTTGTCACGCTGGTCATTTATAATGTAACTGAATCTGAACCGTACCGGTGACTGGACGGGTTTTGTTGGATAAAACTCTGGAAACTCAGTTGTGTCTGCTGTTTCCAATAATTGACCTCACTGCCTGATCAGTCATCTCACACACGTGATATATTTTTATATATATATATATATATACACACACACTGTATGTATAGTCCCGTTTGTTTGAATACTAACATGGCTTCTTGTCTTTGAATCATCTGTAATATAGTTTAACCTTCCTTATACTTCTTACTCTGTTTCACTTCTTCCCTTGGACAGTTTGACCCTTTGACCCATGTCTCAGCCACGCTGGAGCTCCTCCTGGTTGAAGATGTGAAGGTTTCTCCTGATGCAGTGACCATCTACAACCACCCAGACGTGCGGGTAAGAGACTTACCAGCGCAGCAGCCCTGCATACATATGGATTCATTATCTCTGGAACACTTGCCGGTGTCCAACACACACACACACGTTGCTCGTTTCACTATAATGTTTATTTAGTAATCACTTCCTGCCGACAGCAAGACTGTGAGCACACGCGGATTACCCTGCTCGTCTCCCAGCGGGCGTCGCTCTCCTAATCCTGTGAGATAAAGGAGTAGCGCCGAGGAGGTGGAGAGGTTAAATTATGGCTAGTGAACTGTGTCAGAGGATTTTGAAGTGAGAGAGTGGTCAGAGGTTACCTTTGATGAAGATCTGCTGACTGTCAGAAGAACAGAACGTCTGAAGAAACCCAAACATGGGATTGTTTGCATCGTATATTTATTAGAGGGAAAATCAGCTTTGTGGTGTTTTTTTTTTTTTTTTTTTTTTTGCCACAATACCATTTTGATTAGATTCACAGGTCTGCGATTGATATTTTTGACCAGTTTAACAGAATGATCACACAGCTCACCTGAAGGAGAAAAAATACAAAGCATTTGCTGAAAAGTTTCAGTTTCAGTTCAATGAAAATTAAAATGTAAACTTCACTAAAGAATTGGATAGATATCTGATATCTGATCACACAAGAGAAATTCACATCATCAGTTCTCAAATTCCTGTATGAGGCGTGTGTGTTTCTGTGAGTTGATCACAGAGGTTTGATGGTTAGAGGTTCTTTGTCTGGACTGTCACAGCCCTTTGTCTTGTGCTGCAGGCTAATCTGGCCCTGCGAGAGGGTTCCGGTCACTTTTTTGTCAATACCAGTGTGAAGGGGGTAGCAGAAGTGTTTTTCCAGGAGACCCACGGAACAGCGCAGGTAAGGGGGAACATCTTGACTGCGGATTGGGAGGGTTCAGCTTGGTGTTGTTGGTTTGCTTGGTGGATCTCAGTGAGACAAATACTTCCTGACATTGTGACTCTTTGACTCTTTACACAGGTCGCTCCCATGCACCCAGGGTTGGTGCAGGTGATGGTTCATGACCTTTGTTTGGCATTTCCAGCACCCGCGAAAGCCGTAGTACACGTTTCTGACATCCTGGAGGTTTATGTGCGAGTGGTTGACAAGGTCAGTTTCCACTCAGCTCATGGAGGATCCACGCACACCTTAACCTCCTGACACCTGAGCTTTAGTTTGGTGTGCATTTTTATTCCTCCGTGCTGTTGGGATGAGTACAAAAATGTTATTTCATTTAATTTAAATAAATAAATTATGTATTGCACTTTAAAGGAACTCTTTAAAAAAAAATCATGGTGTTGAATTATAATGTCCAGGTATGTGTACACAGGGCTTTAGGAGGTAACCGTGATTATCCCTATCCCTACCAGTAACAGACATATGTTCCTCAGTGAGACGTTAGCACTAATGACACCCGTTCTGTTTTAACCCTTTTCATCGGCCTGTGTTTAATTAATGTCACTGATGTTGGATTGTTTCACCTACTAACGGATGTTGTTCATCTCAATCACAGGTGGAGATCGGTAAATCTGTGAGATGTTACGTCAGGGTCTTGGATGATAACAGGAAACCCTTCCCAGCCAGCTACTTCCAACATATGAATCTGAAGGTGAAGGCAGCCTCTGCAATCGTCACCCTGAAGTGAGTCCAATGAGCTGTTTTGTCGTACGAACACGTGAGACTCTGTGTATCTTGCTGAGTCTCTTCTTTATCAGACCGATAGCCGAGCTGACGGAAAACGACACTGCCGTGTTCCTCGTCAAAGGTGACATCGTTGGCCAGACCACCCTGTCCGCCATCGTCGTGGACAGAAATGGAAGAAAAATTGCCTCGGCACCTCAGCAGATCGAGGTATTTTTAGAAACCTGAAAAGACTTAACATGGACTTTTACTTTTTCTGTCTGTTACATGCATAGGAGTTAACTTTTTTATTCTTACTTGTAGGTTTTCCCACCATTCAAACTCATCCCCAGGAAAATGACTCTGCTAATTGGAGCAATGATGCAGGTATGAAAGCTATCGATGCTTGAGCGCTATCTGGCACCGTTTGGCCCCAGTTTGTCAAAGTGTGGAGCTCATCCGGTCTTCAGTTAATCTTCCAAAGGGCTCTCTGCCAGGAATTCTCTGGAAGGTGCCGGTATCCTCTCTGCTGCCCGGCACATCCAGCCTGTGTGTCATTTGGCTCAAGTCATCTTCTAATTAGAGCCAGTAGCCATCTATCCAACAAGCCTCCTAATTGCCCAGCTTTGAATTCATTAACACCGGTCTCATGTTAGGCGGAAATCTGCGAGCTGTGCTTGTCGAAGCCAGATGTAGCATATTTGATGGTGCACCGACATGTTAAGTCTATTTCAGGTACATTTCCATGTGATCAGCCACAAAATCTCCAGCCGTCACGGTTCTGGGAAGTGACTGAACAAATAAGGAGAAGTCAGTCCAAGTCTGCATGGCAGAAGTTACTTTTTTAAGGAATGTATTAATAGTGACGTTTCTGCCCTTCTTCAGACCGACCATCATGTGTACACCCACTGGGGTCACATGGCCCAAGGAGGAGATCAACGTCATGTGGTTTGAAAGAAAAATGAATAAAATGCTGGTAAAAATGAACAAAAACAAGTAAAGTACTAGATACGTTTGTTTGTAGCTACACTCATGTGGTATAAGAGGGAGAACGGTTTTCAGAGGTGTCTCTAATTAATAGCTGACACGAGTACAAGGGAGTTTATGTCACCACCACATGAGGGCACATGAGGGGACAAGCTCAGTGCCCCCATGGAGTCACCGTCCTGGTCCGTGCTGCTCCTTCACGCTAACGTACCACTAAGGTTCTAGAAGACAAGCTGAAACGCCTTTGAATAGACAAGAGGATGGCGTCCCTCTTCAAGTTCTCATCAGACCCCACCTCCATGAATGTCGACTGAAATGTCAGTCGTGTCTAGATCGTCGTCGTCTCCTTTCACTTCTTGTTCATCTGTCAAACCGCTGCCATTTCTAGATCACGTCGGAGGGTGGCCCTCAGCGGCAGTCCAACATCCTCTTTTCCATTTCCAATGAGGAGATCGCCTTTGTGAACGGCGTGGGTCACGTCAGGGGGGTCACCGTCGGAAATGTCACCGTGACCGGACTGGTGCAGGCGGTGGACGCCGAGACCGGGAAGCTGGTGGTGGTGTCTCAGGTGACGGTTTGTCCGGATGGTTTTGCGGTTTGATTCCTTCTGCTGTGCACCGATGAAAAGCTTGTTCCGTCCTCAGGATCAAGTGGACGTGGAGGTCGTGAAGCTGGCGGCCATTCGAATCCGAGCGCCCATCACAAGAATACAGACAGGAGCACAGGTATTATTATTAGAAATGTCCCTGGTTATACTGGAATGTCTAGTCCACATGAAGACATTCACCTGAGTTGCCATGGTAACCATCTTTTCTACCTGTTCTCTCAACTGCATTCATCAGAGAATGGAAGTAAATGTTCCCACTTAGATTCACAGGAGGTGAATGTACTCCCATCTCTCCCATCGAACCTCCTGCTTTCCCTTCCCAGATGCCCGTCTTCGTGATGGGTTTGACCAACACTCAGACGCCCTTTTCCTTCGGCAACGCCTTACCTCGCCTCACCTTCCACTGGTCCACCACCAAGAGAGACATCCTGGACGTCCAGCCCAGACACACTGAGGTACGCTCCACACTGAGCAGTCGTTGCCACTGGTCCGTTCCTGTTTTTGGCTCCTGCTGTCCCTTCGATCCTTTTATCAGATTGACTTGACATGCGCTGTCCCTGCGTCACAGTATGATTTAAAACCAGCGTCTGTCCTGTCTCCGCTGCCTTGTGCCTGCTTCCTTATCACTGTTGCCGTTTTTTTTTTTTTCTTGTCTCATTTGATTCGCTGCTGCGGTTTCTGCCATCCTCACCATGGTGCCTGTCTCCTCCAGGCTAATGTGGAGCTCCAGTCGGAGCACAACTTTGGGATGAGGGTGACTGGACGGGCAAGAGGGCGGACGGGGCTGAAGGTGGTGCTCAGAGTCACCGACCCGACGCCAGGGCAGCTGGTTCATGACCTACAGGAGCTCACAGACGAGATCCAGATCCAGGTACGCTCCTTTTCCTTGGAACACCTAAACCACCGCTCCACTTTTCTGACAGATATGACACTTGGATTAGACTTTGGATTCAACATTTTATGATCCATCGCAATTTCGATTGCGCTCAAACCGTCATGTGTGTCGTTGTGTAAATGTACAGTGATGTTCGTAAAGACGCTTGAGGAACTGTTTCACTGATCGTGATCAGTGCACCCTCCTGCATTAAAGGCAGCGGAGCTGTGAAACCGTTGAACATTGTGCAGCGATGAGACTGTACGGTAGATTAGTTGGAGCTGAACGCGCGTGCCTTCAGACCGGATTCGACGGTGACATGTCACCAGTTTCCAAACATGAAAGAACTCGGCGTTCCTTCAGTCTGCCAGTAAGTGGACTTGTTTGCTTTGATCAAGGTCTACGACAAGCTCCACGTGCTTCACCCTCAAGTGGAGGCGGAGGAGATACTGATGGCTCCAAACTCCGCCCTCAAACTCCAAACAAACAGGTGAGGTCCTGCACGGGTGTTTCTCTGCGGGAGAAACGAGCCCGGACTCACTGCGTTTGTGTTTCAGAGACGGCATCGGGGCTGTGTCCTACCGGATGCTGGACTGCACCAACCAAGCTGTCGTCGCCCATGTCGACAGTAAGGGCCTCCTCTACTCTGGCTCCATCACCGGCATCTCCTCCCTGCTCGTCACCTCGCAGGAGTCCTTTGGTGTCAATCAGACGCTCGTCCTGGCTGTGAAGGTGGGTCTGCGCGCACCCTCCCAGCTTCATCCCAGTCAACCCACTTCAGTCTGATGCAGCAGCGAGAAAATACACACAGAATGTATATGTGAGCGTTTAGACCAGGATGTTTTCTGGCCTTCAGATGACAGCTGCCATTGTCCCTGCAGTGACTGGTCCTATCGGTTCATTCCATAGGTGGTGCCTGTGTCCTATGTGTCCTTCAGCACGGGTCCGCTGCTCTACACCCACACCAGTGAGAGCCTGAAAGCCTTCCCTCTGGGTTTAGTTCTCACCTTCACCGTCCACTTTCATGGCAGCACAGGAGAGGCCCTCCACAGCTCCAACTCCCACCTCACGTTCTCCATCAACAGGTCAGTCCGCAGCTCAAACTGCAGGTCAGGTTTTCTTTTCATTTCCTGCTTGTTCTGAAACCCATGATGGGGGGGGTGTCCTCGCTACATTTCAGACCAAACTGACTGAGTCTCTTCAAATTCAAATTTATGGAAGAAAAGGCATTAACTGAATTCCTGGTGTTATTTGAAGAAGGAAATAACCCAGTAAGAGTCTGTAAATTCAAGTACCTTGCCTTGTACCATTGAATTATTTGACGTCTATGTTACGCAATGAGAACAGCGTTCTTCTTTTCTCCCCAGTTTGTCTCTTTTTCTGTGTCTAATTTCTTTGTTGACCGTTTGGTGAAGCAAACCGACACTGGCCACAATGCTGTTGGATGGCGATGCTTTTAGTGAAGGGTAACCATGGTAACTGACGTGCATGTGTGCTGTGTTAGAATAGTAAAAACCATGAAAGCCTAATTTTTACTAAACAACCTCCAACACTCCAACATGAATCTCTCAGCTTAGAGAAGAATTTGGCGTTTGCTCAGCCGTGTGTGATTGGACCGCCCCCCCCCATGTTTCTAATCCTCCACACGTGTCAGGTCGACTCAGCCAGTGTTTCCCCCAGTGGTCAAGTTCATATTAGCTCATATAGCGCCAGATCACAGTTTAAGGAACAAACACGTCACTTTATGGCGCCACTGATCGTTAGACTCCAGTGTACTCGCAGCCTCCTACTGTGTACTGCCCCCCCCCATACACACACACAGATGACCTCTGCTGATCCATCTGCCGTCCTGTCAAACCCACCGACAACACTTCCACCTATAAATATTTTATTAAGCCAGGAAATAACAGGAACAGGAAATAATTTGTCAGACTTGTTCATATTTAACCTATCAAACATTGAACGTCGCCTATTTGTGTTCAGTCTCCATTAAAAACATTTGTAAAATGGTTCTTTGGTGGAAATAGACGGTTGGGGTCATGTTTTTAAATAGATACACTCATTGCCAATTTGACAACGGTGATTTGTACAGTTTTTCCTCCATAACCTGCAGGCATGAGGAATCACACACACACACACACACACACCCTCCTGTAAGCCTTGGAGAAAACCTGCTGCGTGTCAGGTCAACCCCCAGGCTCCTCTGAGCTGCTGTATTTCAGCTGGAACCCTCCACGCCTCCAACGCCAGTAACCCCGCATTGATTTTTGGATTGATTTCGTGCGGTGTACTTTGAATGTATCACGCCCCCCCCCACACACACACCACCACAGCCGTACCATGAAACTGGAGCGACATAGATATGTTCTTCTCCCAACCAGCCTTGAAACAGAACGTGAAAAAAACCGACCTGTGTCTTCGCTAAAATCTGTCCTGTGCAACACGACGAGTCGGGGTCACGAGGGGGTTGGTTTCTCCCTTTTACATCACAACATTAATTTACCGGGCTGGTCCCTCAACATCATTGCGGTCGGAGTTGTTTCCACCTGAGTGAGTGAGCTAAGGAGGCGCGCTGCCTCCGTCTCATTGAGGGACTCCCTCATCTGTCGGTGAAATAAATTGATCCCATTACGCTGCACTCAAGGAGCTGACAGGCAGTGTGAGGTGAAACCTATCAAACGCAGGCTGGCAGAGAGCACAGAGGCCCGTGGTTAGATTTCTCTCGCAGTTTGGCCCTCTTTGTTCACAACGCGTGTTTGAGACGGGAAGAGAGAAAAAAAAAAGTAATTTAAAATGCAGAAATGCAGCAGAACAGTGAAGTTAATTTATGCGTGTGTCGTTTTCTCCCATCTCTTCAGGGCCTGGTTTCTTAAGCATTTTTAATAGTATTGGCCCATTTTTCAGTCTAACAAACGTACCGCTAATAAAGACTGTGTCATTTATGTATGCTAATACTTTTATTGGGATGGTGGGTTCGGTGCCGGGCACCCTCATCAGCTCCCCGTTTGCTATGAAGACATTTTAAATTCTCGTTAAATAAAACATAATTTCTGCCCTCCTTGTTTTACGTGCTTTTTGTTTTTGTGATTGTCTTTGCAGTGTGCTAAATTAAAATCTGTCGCTTTTTTTGTTTGTTTTTTTCAAAAATTTGCTTTTACTTTGTGAAACAAACACGGTGACACAACATGGGACAAACAAAGTGCATTCATTAGACACAACACAAAATAAATGAAAGAATATTTAAAAAAAGAGTGGGATGAAAGACTGCTTGATAATAAAGTAACAGTGTAGTAGTATATTGATATAAGGATATATAATACTGACAATAAGATATAATATTGTATCGTATTCAACTCAACACTAAGACGACGTTGTCGTTCTCCTGAATGAGTGTTCATCTCCCATCCTGCAGAGACGACCTGGTGCAGGTGGGGCCCGGCCCCCGTAACCACACATTGACGGTGAGGACGGTCAACGTCGGCCTCACCCTCCTCGCCGTGTGGGACGGCGCCGACACGGGCGTGGCCGACTTTGTCGCTTTGCCCGTGGAGCACGCCATCCAGCCGCAGGAGGCCCACCGGCTGGTGGTGGGGGACGTGGTCTGCTTCAGCGCTCAGCTCACCAGCCCAGAGGGTGAGAGCCACTTTGTCGTCACGACCTCCTCGTGGCATCAGAGGTTTCTTAATTACACAGCTTCTTAATGAGTCTCACTTCAGGTGAAGCGTCTATTAATCTTGAGTCAATTACAGTTTTAATGCTTCTCTTGGCTTCGAAGATACATTTTTTTGATCCTTGCAGGTTGTAATGAGTTTGGCAGAGTGCGGGCGTTCTCTTAAAGCGGACCTTGTCTTTGCCCCCGTGCAGGCATCTCTGGCACTTGGAGCTCCTCAGCTAGCGGTGTGCTTCAGGTGGATTCGAAAAGTGGCGCAGCAGTCGCCAGGGACGCCGGGACAGCGACTGTGTACTACGAGATACCTGGTCTCTTAAAGACGTACAGAGAGGTACGTTACATTTATGGACCTGCGTGGATTCAGATCCTCATGATCAAGCATGAAGCGCACATAGATACATACGTATATACAGTACATATTGCTGGCAGGCGTGGCTGTGATGAACGAGCTACAAGTGGCAGGTTGAGAGTTGTAATTATGCAAATGAGGCACCTGTGTGGTGTCTTCATTTCTGCTGTCAACAGCTCCTGGTTGTCCCCAGATCAGCCCGGATCGATCCTCCAGCAGTCTTATCATCGTGAAATTAAAAGTGCAACAAGTGTGTGGTGTGTCCGTTGTCACGTGTCAGGAGCAGGTTGTTTCCACCTGATGTGTGCACACGAACGGAGCACAGGGAGGATTAATGGGCTGCCGCCATGTTCCGTCCCGTTAGGGTCCGGAGGTGGACCTAAGCTGCAGTTTGATCGTGTTAGGGCGCCGCAATGGATGGGGCAGGTTGTTTTATCTTGGAGAATCAATCGTATTAAAGATGTGCTCCCATCTGAGGGAGACGCCAGCCATGTTCAGCCTTCAAGACGCATCCAAGAAGTATCGGGAAATGATGATGAAATCCTCTCATTCCCTCAAACCAAACACGTGGAGGATGTGAAGATCACACTAGATCCCTTTGGAGTACATAGAGTACTTGTGCAAAATGTC
>CAAKHB010002733.1:59542-74745 GCA_901007665.1 Aeoliscus strigatus
CCCCCCCCCCCCGGGCGATGAATTTGACGTTAGTAGCAGATATCGTTTCCACTGACGCTACAAAGGTTCTTGTGTTCCCACTGGATGAAATTGTTCCCACCAGTGCTGGATTTAGCCATGTCAAAGATTCCAACGACTTGCAACGTGCAACTGCGTGCATCCACTTGCAACAGAACATTCCAGCAACAGTCCAGTTCGTGCTTGAGGCACCGAGCCGTAAACAAACCAACCAGAGAACTCTCCTCTATTGAATTTCTTCAACGTGCACTGTGGCATTTCTATTTGTGATTTTGTTAGCTTAGCATTCCAAGCTAATGTCGTGAAGTCAAAATGAGTAGCAGCGCGTCCTCCCTGCCCTCCGTTCAAAAGTTTGCACGCTTGTAGCTGCGTGCGTCACCCAGCTCGCAGCTGATTGGTCAGAACGTTAGCGACTGACTCCAACTGAAAAGGTAGAATTCCCTTCAACGTCTTCAACCCGATGAAACTGTTCTGTGGCGTCGCAGATCTTTGGTCTAGACTGGACTCATCCAAACATCCGAACCAACTGGAACACAATGGAACAGCACGACGGTTTGCTGGCCGCTGTTTCCCTGATTCCGTGTTCCAGCTCTACTGGGTCCGACTCGACTCGGGCTTCATGAACAGACCTCAGTGTATTTTTGGGCACATGAGCCATGTTAAAGGTGCATGAGACGGAGAGTGAAGACCTGTACCGCCGGTCCAACTCCTGCTAGGTTCTCGTGTTGCTGGTAGCACTTGGAACGTCCCTCTCTCTTTCGTGGCCGATCAGCGGCTGGCGTTCTGTAGACGTCGCCTTTCAGCATCGGTTCACCTCGCTGGAGGAGGAACCAAATACCAGGTACTATCTCCAGTGGAGTTGAGTGGCGCTGGTGCACCGGCAAAGGGTCATCATGGTTGTTAGGTTTTCTTGTAACAGACAAAAAAGTATGAGATGTTTCTTTTTGACCTGCTTGACATTTCCAGCCTTCAGCCTTCCTCACTGTCGACCGTAACAAGAAGACAAAATGAACCTTATCAGTCGGGTCATGCTGGTCCAAAGGGTCCCGTCACACCAGTGTGAGAACATAACACATTGTTGTTGGTTTTTTTCCAGTCACACCAATTACTTTTCTACAACCACCGAGCAGTTCCAGTCACATATTGTCTTGGTTGATGATGGCACACGTCATTGTGTGGGGGTTTTGGGAGCAGCTGAGCAGACAGTAAATGTGTGTCCGGAACTGTCTTTGACGCATTGGACACGTAGTAATATGAGAACAGGCGGGCTCGTGCGGCAGTCCCAGTCAGACTGGGCACGATAACACTGATACACATGCAGCAGTGCGAAATGGATTGTCAAGGCCGGTAGGGTCAGAGGTCGTATCTCTCACCCTATACGCCACATATTTTTTGTTTCCTTTTACTTTTAACTCTTATTTCAGCTGTGCCAAAGGCCGTTGGTGAGCCATGGGTATATGTTTAGCGCACCGATCGGACAAATCAGAAACTTCCAGGCTGTCGTGTCGCGGGCGGCTTCAAAACTTTACAGAACTGATGAACTACTAAACGTTAAAAAGAAACGTTAAACTACGGTTTTGAATGTGAAACTGTTCGTCAAATCATTGTTACGTCTCAAAGACTGAAGAAGAAACCAAAAGTGAAACCACTGGTTGGGTCCAAGTGCATGAACAAACTTTTCCACGTCCCGGTGTATCATTTAGTGGATGTCGATACGAGTTTTAGAGCAGGTAATGATAAAAGTACAGGGATTGTATTTTATTAAGGCAGTGGAGAGTTTGGTGGGGGCTGCGTGAACGACCAGACAAATTTATGTCCCCATTACTTCCAAGTCAAAGCTCCACTCCTGCCCCCGAGACGGAGGATTGAAAGGCCGTTTGTCTTATTTCAGTGTCTGGAGGCTAATTGAATTTTTTACATTGTGTTTGATAACGTATGCAGGACTCTGGGCTTTAAGTAAATGATTTAATTGAGGGTTTTGGTCCTCCACATTTAGAAGGTCTGAGACAAAAAAGGAAAAAAAAAAGTGCAGTGACAAGAGGCTCTGTACAAAGCGTTTGCACACGCTGTGTCTTCTGTCCCTGAAAGTCTCCACAGAGAACTGTGGAAACAAAAGAGCTGTACAATAAAAAGAAAGAAAGGAAGGAAGGAAGGAAACAGAGCTTTATTTGTCCCTCAATGGGGAAATTGTTGGTAAAGAAGAACTGTGTTTGTCTCAAATGAATTTAAATAATAATGAAATCCAGTTTGTAAAAGAAACACATGAACATGCGGTTCAACTCCTCTTCTTCTGCTTCTAGAGCTTTCTTTTTGCAGAGATGGCCATCGATCTGATGGCAGGACTGTCGCTCTAGTGTTGGTAATTCCCTGGGAAGTGTGACATAAAGCGAGGGGGGGTTCGACGGCGCAAACTCATATTTGTCCGCAGGGACGAGAGGTAACAGCTGTATTTCAACATCTGTCGAGTGCTTAACACCACCCCCCACCCCACCCCCCCGCAACGCCGCCATCCCCTCTCCAGAGGGATCACAGAAACCTATCGTCTTCTCTTGTCTGCTTCAACATCTCCGGTTGCCATGGAGAGCGATGCTCATCTTTGATGGGTGGGACGCGAAGCCTCCCGTGTCCTTGTGCTCGTCCGCCTTTGACGGAGCAAAACGGATTTTCAGGTCTTAATCAAGCGTTGTTTCATTCTCGCGCAGTGGGAGTGTGATCACAACAACACCTTGTGTGTGCGTGCGTGTGTGTGTGCGTGCGCGTGCGTGCAGTTGAAAGGAAGCAAAGGCGGTTGAATGATGTGCTTTTAAAGTCACAGAGCATCTCTCCCTTGTGGAGAAAGGAAACGCCAGCTTGTGATGTCGGTTCATCAGTCACCGCTGTGAAACAAGGTCTGAGGCCGCAGGAGAACCGAGGCTGATTCCGAGGTTCACAGCTCACGTCCCGACCCCAACACAACATTAGCTCTGGTGAAATGAACAAGTCATCGTGCCAAAGTTGTGACAGCGGCTGGGACACAGACCGATCTCCGTCACTCAGCCCTGGTGCAGGATTCACTCCCCCTCAGGATATTGACTTTGTCAACTTGAACCAGTAGCTGTGTATTTTTTCCCCTCCATCGGGTCGTATTCGCTCTTTGTGATAAAGACCTCACATCCTGAGAGCAACGGGGAGTCTGCTGGTGTTTGACTGTGACGCGACGGGCTGACAAAGGGCCTGAGCGAGACGAGCAGCCTGAGGTGGCAGGGCCTGGTGAGAACATCAACAGACGGCAGAAGAGAGGAGGGGTCTCTCCGGTGGACAGGGGAGGACCAAACTGCTTTTCATGACCGGACGCTGAACGAGCAACCTGTGATAGTACAGTTACACGTGTGTTTAAAACTGTTTTGTCTTTTCTATGTGGTGTAAAACAACAGGTACAACCCACATATCAACTATAAGTGAGACGGACGGGACGCTGAATAAAGTTTTCTTCATCTTGGTCAACATCTTTGTCTGGAGAAGAGTTCAGACGTATCAAAGCCTCCAAATGAGATGTGACTAATTCCACCTGCTCCTGGTCTGTTTGTTGTCTTTGTCGTCTGTACAACCTGCTTCAGAGCTACGTCAACACTGATCTGTTTGTTTCAAATCTTCGATAACAGTTTTTCTGGGTTCAGGTTGTTTCTGAAACTCAAGTGTGTTCATGTAGGACAGTGTGTACTCCCAGCGTGTACTCCCAGCGTGTACTCCCAGCGTGTACTCCCAGCGTGTACTCCCAACGTGTACACCCAGCGTGTACACCCATTGTGTACTCCCAGCATGTACTCCCAGCGCGTACTCCGTGTGTATCCAAACAATGGGGGTATTTTGACACTGGTTGAATTCTAGGTTGAAGCAGAGCTGAAGTAACCCCCCCCCAGATAATCAAACAACGTTTACCTGATTCCTGTTTATAACACCAGTGACACTTTGACACCCTGAGACCCAGTTTTACTGCCCGCCCCAACCAGGCCCGTTCCAGACAGCAGGTTTAGTGTTAGTTCTTTAATCCGGACCCAGTAGAGCTAGAACACGGAATCAGGGAAACAGCGGCCAGCAAACCCTCGTGCGGTTCCATTGTGTTCCAGTTGGTTCGGATGTTTGGATGAGTCCAGTCTAGACCAAAGATCTGCGACGCCACAGAAGTTTTCACTTGTATATTTCGACCTGACATCTTTAATGTTTCATTGTGTTGTTCACTAAACCTGCTCGCTGGAATGAAAAAAAAGACCAAACAAACCCATCAATTCCAAGTTTCACAAACATCTGTCGTGACAGTCCTGATGGGGAGGGGTGGAACGTGCTGTTGAATGGAGTGTGTATCCACAGTCGCGGTAGCAGCGGTCGTACCCGTCCAGTCATGCTGGACTAATTAGCGCCTGAACAATGCTTCACCTGCCGTCCTCCCTCCTCCTGGACCGCTGCCACCTGCGTGTCGGTGCTCCGCGCGTCCACTTGTCCAAAGAGGCAACATCTGGCAGCTGATTATCCTCGACACGCACCAGGTCACAGGCGCCCCAACCGCCCCTGCGGTGACGCCGGAGCTTTTTATCCTTTTAACGACTCGTAGGGAAACTGACAGAACGGAATCCAGCATCCACCTCCAGTGAAAAGACAAAAGCAACTTACAGTTTGTTCCGGAAATAGCTGGACTCCTCTGGGGCGAGCGAAGAGGTTAAATGAAAGCATCAAAGTGAAAACGCCGGCGGGGGGGTGGCGGTTGGATGATGTACAGTCAATTGTTGTTCTACGTGCCCTTCTGTGTCAGACGGTGGGGGTGATTGTTGTAACACCGTTTGTCCTTCCGTAGGAGACATGCCTCGCTGCCTGTCGAGGTCCTGCACACCCCTGGGAGGTTGGTGTCCGCGGGCTGCAGCGGAGTCGTCCCCTGTCGCAAGTGGAAATCGGCGTCCTTCGGGTACAGTAAGACCTTATTTCTGTGGTCACATGCGCAGCGTGTTTTTGTCCTTTGAGCCCCCACCGGCGTGTTTGGATTTGTCTGCAAGACCAATCTTACGGCTCTGTCTGATACAGATGAGTCTGTGGGCGGGGCTTAACATGATGATGATGGCGGCGGCTATGGTTTGAACCGTCTCAGGCGTCAACAGGAAACCAGATGGTCAACGTTGCCCAAGGAGGTGGGCGGGGCTTAACCAAATGAACCAAGTGTTTGAACCAACTTGGGCGTCGTGCGGTAAACGGGTTGGACGTTTCATTAAAAGACGATCGAAGCATCCATTTCTCTCCCCATCGCACCCTTCAACTCTTGTCCGAACTCAGTCCATTGACTCGATTCCTTTGCTCTGATTGGTTGAAGGGTGCAATGGGATTTCACCATGCGTCCTTTGGTGCCACCCCTTGACTTTGGAGAATCTATTGTAAATGTCCCAAACCGACATCTCTGTAGATGTGCCTGTGGTTCTGGTGGCTGGTTCCTCCATCAATGTCTGCCATTGACTCATTCTCTGATAACGTCACCTTGTTCTTTGCTCTGATTGGTCGCAGCGCTATCCAATCACATGCTGTCGTGTTTTACTATGCACAGGTTGGTTGCTCGTTGTCAGAACCTACATCTTTACCTTTGTTAGCAAAATAAGTCCAAAGGCTGTGAAGTTATTGTCATGAAATGTTGAGTAGATGTTGCTGATGGACCAGGACCAGATGATTGTTCTAGAACCATCTGGATCCAGGAATCTGTTGAAGGATTCTTCCTCATTTTCACCATCTGTGTCTAGAACTCCACAATAGCAGCAGTGGACTGTCTCTGTGGACCAGTGGGTCTGTCTGTTAACAGAGGTTGGGAGTTGGAGCCCACCCAATGTTTTACGGTTGAAATATAAAAGACAAACGAGAGGTCAGAGGTCATGATTAGTGTACCAAGGTGTCTGGTTCTCCAAGCTCCATTATCTGTTATCAGAACTCCTCCCAGCTGACGTCCGTGTTTCGGTGGCTCACATCCCTTCCGGCGGTCATCTGTTTCAGACGTTTCCGTGCTGCACGTGTTTTCCTTCTGTGAACTCCAAGTGTCCAAACGCACCGTAGGAGGTGCTCATTAGGCTTCTGGCAGACGGAGCCGGATCCCCGCGTGTACGGTACGAGCCTCCGTCGCTGCTCGGTCACCAGCCCGTGCTGAGCTGGGGAGAGAAAGAGGAGGAGGAGGGGAGATGAGCGCCGGCAGTGGGAGAGACTTAGGGGGCTTCAAAAGGCTGGAGAGAGTTTCAAAGACGCCTCTCAGTGCTGCGCTTCATCATCAAATAGCAGTGTGCGCCTAATCCATAGCCCACTTTTGGCTCATGTACAGCCTACAAATAAATCCCAGTGTATAATGGGAACATGTTCTATTTTTAAAGAGCAGTGTTCACAAGTTTCTGACGAGTCAGATCATCGGTGGGTTGTTTTTAGACGTTGGGAACAGTGAAGAAATGGAGGCGGCTATTTCTGATGAAATAACACCTCACTCGTTTGTGTTTGTCCCTGTGTGCTCACTAAGTCACTTTTTATTTAAAAAAAAACCCAGACAGAAAGGAACCGGGGTGTTATTGTGTCAGTGTGTCAGTGTTCATGTCTGATGTAATTACACCACTGACCTGTGTGAGCCTCTTCCTCTCACCGACGGCTGGAAGTTGTTTCCAAGCAACAATTACATGAAAATGGCACCTCAGTGTCTGACCGGCGAGACTCGCTTGAGCCCTAGACTCGTTTTCGGTCTAGACAACTTTTTCTTTTCCTGCTTTTTATCTGTGATTGTGTCTTGTACGTTTTTTGTTTTTTTTCGTGGACAGCTGAACGCGGACATGAACGTTGCCAGCAGGTTCTTCTGCAGCAGAGGAGGCTGGTTGCTTCATTTCCACACCCATTATGTGAGTATGGAGATGAACGTGTGTAGCTGAGAGCAAACCACAAACCACCATCTCACACGCTTGGTGGTCCTGATTCAAGCTGAAAACAACAACAACAGCAACACATTTTAAAGGAGCAACACAATATCTGGGCAACTATGGCTCCTCCCATATGTTTAAAAAAAAAAAACAGGATTAAAAATACTGGGAAAATCGGCCATTTTTAAATCGACGGTGACGTAATTTGCGGTTTGACACGACAAGTGAAACTGAATTAATGATGTAATGGGTTCTTTGATCCGTGTTCCACCCTTCCACCAGGAAAATCAACAAGTTTTTCAGTAATCCTGTGAACAGACAGAAGCAACAGTGAAAAGAGTTAATTATCCTGTAATTACCGAGGGAACACGCCGCGGGCAAATACCTGATCATTATGACGGCGCTGATTTATTCCTAATGGTCGCTCCAGCACCGTGGCCCTCAGGTAACCTTTAAATTAAAAAAAGCAAAAGTTTTCTGTTGATCTTTCCCCTGAAAATGATGACGCAAGCGTCCAGAGAGCGTGTTAGTGCATGTTTAACCCACATGATGTTATCAACAGCAGATGATACAGTTCCGTTCATGTAGAAGTGATGTTTTCTTGTAGTTTGTGCCGTCAGAACATGTAACAGCTCCGAAGCCGAGAGGTAAAAACTGCAACCAAATGTGCTAAGGTTCTGACGTTCTAACGTTAGAATGTGCTTACGTTCTGACGTTCTAACGTTAGAATGTGCTAACGTTCTGACGTTCTAACGTTAGAATGTGCTAACGTTCTGACGTTCTAACGTTCCCTCACATCGGCGTGAGCGGTCAAAGTCAGACGGAGACAGACGGCTAAGACGGCCGAGTCCTCGCTCGCATGACTCGTGGAGCTCAGAGAGAGCCTTTCACGAGCAGAGCTAACGGGCGTACTAGAAGCTAACGGGTGACTTCAGATGGGCTCGCTCATCGTGTTCTGAACGCCGGAGTTTGGTCAATCTCTGGGGACGGACGATCACATTCACAGCCAGCAGAGCAGCTGCTCGGCTGGAATAGCAGAAAGGTTCCCGCGGGATGGGACTGAAATCGTTCCTCCTGCAGTACTTTTCTCTCCTCTCGTTCTCTTCTGCTCTCCACCTCTCTTGACTACACCCTGCATGAGCGACGGAGCCATTTAATCAGCTTTTACTGCCACTCAGGCTCAGCAGCAGTTGAGGCATCCAGCAGCCGCGTGTTCCTTAAGGAATGATATCGACGTTGGTTCCTGAGGTCTGCGTGGTGATGACGACACCTCGACCAGTCCCGTGAAGACGATCAGGGCGTCAAGTAGAAGAACCAGTTCATTATTATTATTGTTATTATTGTTTTTATTATATTTCAATATAATAATAATGATAAATAAATAAAATAAAATAAAATAATACAATTATTATATATACGTATATACACACATTCATTTGAATTTTGCTGAAATTCAAATGTCACTAAAATTGCAATCAGGACTATTTCAATAATTTACTGGAACTGATTTGTGTCTGGTTACAGTACACTACACGACTGGTTACAGTAGTGTTTTTTATTTTTTTTTATTTACTTTGAATTACATGTACCGACTTAATACCCGTTGCTGTTTATATTGCAGGTGTTCCTGTCAGTGCCGAAAAGGAAAGTTTTACCTCCAAACTGCCACTGTCGTGTCCTTAAATGCAGTTAGAAGAATAATACCCAGGAATGTTGTGATATTGCTTCAGTGTCGTATCTCCAGGCAGGGAATCATTACAGAAACAACCCCGGCCCCATTTCTCTTTGTCGTCCTCCGCCTCCCACTTTCATCTATAAAGCCGGTATATTGTGGAACCGCCGGCTGTTGGTGCCGTTCTTCTGTCTCCAGGCGGTTTCATCTTGACCTCCCTGCTCGTATTGTCTCCACGCGGCGGCTGCCGTGCGTTGAGCGCTTCAGCGGCGCTGAGAGGTGAAAATAAGTGTTGAGAAAAGTGGTGCAGTCAGCCGAGGCCGGTGCGGGATGCAGGATCGCAGCTTATGGTGAGACAGGGTAATTGCTCTGTAGGGTTTACTGGGGGGGGGGGGTAATCTGAATAGATCTGGAGGCAAAGGCAGTGACTTGAAAGCAACCGCGACGTTGTACGGCGGTGGCAGTACAGATGGCTGGAAAAGAACAGTCACAGCTGATCGGACTGGAGGAGTAGATGTGGAGGTCTGTGCAGGAGCTGCTGTTCTTCCGTCGAGTTGAGTCCTGCCCCCCGCACCCTGCTCCCCCTCTGCTCCCTTCACACCTTCCATCATCGCTTTTGACTCCATTTCTCCCTCACACGAGCGAAGAAAACGTCCTTACGACAGGTCATAAGGCAGCTGATACTGAGCTGCCGTTTGTTGGCGTCTTGAGTTTATTGACAATGGAACACCGTGTCATTTTTAGACCTAAAATACAGTACAACAGAAGAAATGACAGAAGAAATGTAAAACTAGAAAATCAGACGACATGACATACAGCAGAAGCTGTAACTAAAACGTAATTAAAAGTGTGATCATGAAAATAACTGTAGTTACTCGTTTGTCTCTAGTCGGAGGAAGAAAGACCAAAGTGACTTGAGAAATCGGAGGCGAGGCGGTCGTGGCGGAGCGTAAATCTTCCTGAAGTCATGGAGCCGAGGCACTGGCAGCTCACGAAGCAGCTGCTACTGAGCTGCTCGGTTTGTTTGTGTTCTGGGTTCCGGTTTTCAGATCACATCCCAGCAGCAGTCTGTGAGTCACGTAGGAACAGTTGAGATGTATGAGGGCTTTCATTCAGGTGAGTGGCTGTTTCAGAGGCTGTGATTATCTCCGGTCCCTCTCCGATCACACCGCACGGGCTATTGATCGCCACCCCCCCACCCAACACACACACACACACACAGCCCAGCGTGTGCTGCTGCACGTGAGGCTGGGATCTGGCTGTCTAATGCTGCGTTCACATGGTTCACGTCAGACCGGTTGTGGCGTTAGCAGACGAGAGAAGGACGGTAAAACACAGACGAGGTCGGCAGAGGAAACCGTTGACGTCCATTGATGTTCAACGTTGAAATATTTGATCTTTTACCGTCGACCGCCACGGAATTCACTCCTGGATGGGTGAGACGTAGTTTCAGTTTGAGATGCATCAACTAGAGAAAATGGATTTATATTGATAGGATAACAAAACGACACTGTAAAATCCCCCGTAGACCTCAGACCCCCTCCAATCAGATCATCTCACCGACATCATCGTCCTCCATTCATTGATCTCCTCTGATAAACTCACTGATCATCAAACAGGACTTGTGTTAACAGACAGACCCACTAACCACTGGTCCACAGAGACAGTCCACTGCTGCTATTGTGGAGTTCTAGACACAGATGGTTCTAGAACAATCATCTGGTCCTGGTCCATTAGCAGCAGTTACTAAACATTTCATTAACATCTGTTCACAACTTGTAGACTTATTTTACTAACAGACAAACAAACAGATAACGCTTGCAAAAACAATAATACACAACACTGTATTTAGTGTATTTTATGACATCTGCATAGAAACATTTTGCCGTGGTGGGGGACTGGTTGTTTGTTTTTCCATTCAATCCTACAGACTCCCAGGTTCACTGTGAATGCGGCATCAGGCCGTGACATCATCAAAAGGCCTAACGACGCTGTAAACCTTTATCGAACATGGTGGCAAACGGTCGCCGGCGATCAGAGCGTTAAAAAACGCAGCCGTTTTGAGCGAAGTCCTTCTCTGTTCACGGCTGTTAGCGTCAAGAGGTTTGATTCCGGCAGATGGGGAACCGCTCCACCGTCGAATTGGACATCTCCTGAATCAGAGCGTTCACGTCCATGATGGTTTGGATCGGTCCTCACACTGCTTTGAAGCCTCTGTTTCATCATCACGTCTCTGTTCTCCAACAGTTAATTACTGGCTGCGTGCTGTGATGTGAGGCTGCACCACTGGAACACGCACGTCGGATTCCGCAGTGTGAATGTTGGAGCAGCTGAATGATGTGTGTGTGTGTGTGTGTGTGTGTGTGTGTGTGTGTGTGTGTGTGTTTTGTCCCTTTTATTGTTTCTCATTCAGCCAGCTACGCCACACATAAACGGATCATGACACAATGCAATAATGGCGGTCCAGCGTTTAGTGGAATTACTGGCAGCGCTTCCTGTGCCGTTTCTTTTAAAGCTGCTCTGAGAAAAATATGTGATATTTACATTTTTATTCACACACGTGCAACCATTCCAGACAATCCTCCAGACCCAGTTTACATACATCATATATGTGGATGTTTAATGACAAGAAACAGACAGATTGACATGAGACTAACGCATGAAAAGTGTTTCTGCAAACTCTATGTTTGGTTTTTGATGTTTCAACGTGAGACGTGAGGGGGTCAGAGGGTGTTTTATACAGATCAGGGGACGGACGGAGGGACTGTCGTTGTTTGCTGGAATTACACAAGGTGTAAAGTTCAGGTCTTGTTCACATGTGACAAATGTCCAGTTGTTGGTCGACTGACGAACGAACGCTGGTTGATGTCTGTTGTCCCGGTTCATCAGTCAAAGTTTAGGAACCGACCATGTTGGACCGTGTGTGCGTGTGTGTGTGCGTGTGCGTGTGCGTGCGTGCATGTGTGTGTGTGTGTGTGTGTGAGAGAGAACAGTAAACTGTCGATCAGCTGACCGATCACTTGAGTTCTCTACAGAGGAAATACAGCTGCAGGTTCCATGTTGCTTCGTGCACACGACCTCCAGGAGGAATCAGCCTCAAACTGGACTGACCCTTGTGGAGAGGTGGGCGTCAGGCTCCGTTTCCCACGCTGCACCCCTACCCTGTGGATGTGACGTAGGAGCATTCATCAGGCTTTGAACCTGTGACTGTGATCTGCTGATTGGTTTCTTTACACCTGTGCATCAAAACAGTCCAGACACACGCCGAACTCTGACCTCTGAACTCTGCCCTGTGAAATCCGTAAACAGGACCAGCTGATGGAGGACGAGGAAGTCCACCAGCTTCACACTAAAAGGCTTTTGAGAGATCTTACGGAGAAGTAGTGAGGAAGAAGAGTTCATGAAGACGTATGAGCAGTGAAATCTGACACACGCATTATTACGGAAATGAGTTTGTATCAGAGGAAACATTCAAATCCTGACTGTGACCAAGACGTTGTGTATTATGTTCACAACTAAAAGAGTCCATCAATATTAATTCCGTCATTTCTGCAACGCACAGGCAGTGAGATGGTATCTGCTGTGACATGTGGTTACACGTGACACGTACAGTATACCTAACAGAAACAGTCATTTTATTCATTTCGCCTCCAAGTATGAGTTTGTTTTTGAATGCAATTGTAGCATTTAGCCAAATAGGTAGGACTTGTGATGATGTATTCATGGTTCGGTGTTTGCTCCCAGGACTTGTTGCGTCACTGCAGAGGACGGCATGAAATAGGGCAGTGTAGTCGTATAAAGGCAGAGTGACGATTCAGAGGGAGACGGTGTGTCCGTCACGGCTGATCAAGTGCAATGTGTCGTCAGTAAATTCTTCCTAGTAACGGTGCAGCGGCCAGATGTGCTCCGATGGCGCACAGGTGTTACATCTCCAGACAAAACCACGTGTGACAGGTTACAAACTCATGGACGGACCTCAGAATGTCGCGGCGTCTCGTACACACACACGCACTGATGCCTCACTGTCACTCTATTACACTTTGGCACTGCTGAATTAGATCTAGTGAGAGATTAGCGATGCTGTGCCACTCTCTCACACAGCTTATCCTTTCATCAGCTCCCTGCCCCAGTAATATCAGGCAAACGGGCCTCGGAGCGCTTCAGATCCATCTCCCAGTCTGATAGGATGCATTTGCAATTCCATAGCTCTGTATCACGCCTCAGATCGAGCACGGGGGGGGGGCTCAGAGGGATGAGGTGAGGCGAGCGAGGGCTGTAGCGCGGCGTTGCTCCAATCAGAAATCAGACGGAAGAGCACGATCGCTTGTACTCGCCGCGGTTTTTCAGCCCCACTTCTCGGGCAGAGGGATTTGTCTGTGAGTTATGAGTTCATAACAAGATGCCGCTGCGCGTACGCGCGCTCCTTGTGAGCCGGGATGGAGTGAGCAGAGAGAGCAGATTACAGGACGTCGGGGATTAGATTGGGGGGAATTAGAGGCTGTAACAAGCAGGAATGAGACGTACAAGAGCAGCTTTTCTTCGTGTGTTGTGTCATATTGAATACTAATAATCCGATAACATCTAAATCACATTTGCCGTTGACCCCGGGTGTTCAGACATCACCATGACTGCTGCTCATAACAGGATGTCGCCGTGGAGATGGACGTCCTGGTAACGATTTTCTGCTTCCTATCAGCAGTATTGACAAGGAGAGTCTCATCTGCTGCAGCGCTGCAGAGGAGTAACAACAGATGCCGCTGGGGGGGGGGTCAGGCGACGTCTCCAGCCAATGAGACAGGTCTTTGTTTGTCCCGCGATGAAACGCTCGTCTGTCTCTCCCCCTCTGATGCTGTCAGGCCCGCGGCCCAGTCAGTGACAGCAGGGGCCTTTGCACCTTCGAGCTCAGCGAGTCACTAAACTGTCTTCAGAGGAGGACGGAGAGGTCACGTGCTTCCAGGTGGTCTCAGCGGTGGATGAGAATTGGTTTGCGTTAGGGCGGGGTTGCTGAGAAGCACACAGGTGCTTCTGTGATTCGTATTTCAGGCATTTTGTGGGTGTTAGTGCCTCATTCCGCTATTTTTAAGTGTGTTTTATTAATATCATGGAGGGAGAATGCACTTACGGCCTCACAGCAACCGTCCAATTGGTCGTGGCGCTGAGCGTTCATACAGGAGAGGTGACACACTGCCACCCTGTGGACAGAAGGCTGTATCACAGCGGCCCTGTCATTTGATCCGTCTGCTCAGAGCGTCTCTCTCCCTCTCTGTCTCTGTGAAGTGATGTAAAGTGGGCTCGTGAGAGGAGATGAGACCCCTGTGGAGCAGCTCAGCTGAGGACAAACTCATTCTGCAGAGGAGCCCACGATTCCTCCTCTTAATCACACATTGTGCAGACGCATGCTAAACCCGCAGCCCGTGAGCTCCAAAGGGGAACAAAGTATTAACCCCCATTTTTAGACACTCAAGTGAACAGAACCTGGACAGTTGAGCTTGAAACAAGCATTTGAAGGAAAATCTAATTCCATCCATTTTTATTTACAAAGCGCATTACGCAGCATTCAATCTCATAGAAAATGACCTCAGTTCTTCGTTCAGTGGACGTCTGTGTGGTGGGAGGTTTGTTCCACTGACGAGGGGCAGCAGACGATCTGAAGATGTGAGGCTGGTTTGTTGTTTGTTTGTTTGTCGTCTACCTGAGTGACGGACAGTTGATGCCATTATTTGTGATGCTGTTGACTCTGATGAATTCAGTCTAATAAACATACACATTCCTTTTCAATGTATTTTTTATAAAAACTTAAACTTGTGTGCTAGCTAGCTAGCTAACGTTATCAACATTATCAAAGCTAGCTAGCTGTGGTAGCTAGCTTTGATAATGTTAGCTAGCTAGCACTAACCCTAACTCTGTTAGAGTTAGGGTTAGTGCTAGCTAGCTACCCGGAAGGACGGGATGTTTGCAAACTTATTTTTGTTATTTAATGCGTGTAAGTAAAACTCATCTCAAACACAACTCTCACGTCTTTTCTTCTGGTTAAATACACCAACTTCACAAACACATGCATGTCTGCATGAAGAAAAAAAAAACACAATCAGAATCCGCAGTGAAAACGTGTGGCTGTTTACTCTGCAGATTAACTGCGATGACAAAAGGATAATTTCACCACAGCTGCTTTGTGGCTTTCTGCTTATCTCAGGAATTTTTTTTTTTTCTCCAAAGCAACTTTGTGTCCTGTTTTGGTGAATTAGCGCTGCTGCTGGACTTCTCCTCTCACGCCAGCTGGGTGTAAGCGGCCATATGGTGACAGAGGAGAGCGAGGAGGTCGCTGGTGAATGCAATCTGTGGACATGTACAGGCCACGCAGCCACATGTCCTGATGGGTAAATACTGTATGATGGCGTTTTACATTCGTGCTCCAGCCCCGGCGGCTGGATTCTGTCCGTGTGGAGGGCGTGTTACCCCGTGACTTCATGGTTGTTTGTCAGTTCCAAAGAGCAGCTTGCTCACCGCTCCTCGTGTGTGTGTGTGTGTGTGTGTGTGTGTGTGTGTGTGTGTGTTTTGCACAGTGAACAGTACGAAATGCCTTGAATACATTTATTTGTACTGCCATCACATTTTCT